>JAOPUG010000037.1:17938747-17959167 GCA_027564375.1 Micropterix facetella | reverse complement strand
TTAAATTTATTCCGAAAAAATATCAATACCATGCAAAACACTCTTTACAAGTTTAAAGAAAGCATTTAAAAAATAGCCCACAAACAAATATTATTACAGCATAAACGACTTTTTTATCGATAATAACAAATACTCATTACAACTTATTCTTATTGCACATATTAGACATTTTATACCAACCTTTTTTTCATTCTCCCTTTATTTTCTGACAAATTTTAGATCACATGCAAATTGACTTTTTACAAAATAGTAAAGGAAATTTTACTCTAACAATCTTTAGATATTAATTGTGATTATATTTATTCTTCGTAATAATATGTTAAAAATATTTCCCTTCAGTATTGGTTTTGCTTTTAGTTTACTTATTTTTAACCAACTTCGGTGAAACTGCTAAGTGTGATTAACTCATTATAATTTTGATATTTATTTTGGTAGTTATCATGTTATACTCTCTTAGTCCTAATACGTCGATGTAGACATTAATATATACATACATACACTATGAATTACGTAAAAATATATTCATTATAGAAAATATTGTAGACCTTATAGTTAAACTGTAATAGCTCATATGTAGTACCCATCGATTCTGTACAACCTACTTACAGTTGTCAATAAATCAATAATAATAATTATTATTATTATATAGCGATAGTAAATAGCCTATAATAATCATATAATCGTAATGTTATTACATAGACCTTAATTTGTATAACATCTATGGTATGGATGTTGGAAAATGAGGGAGTAAACTTAGCGGTCCACACCAAGGAAATTTTATCTTACAATTTCGTTATAGACCATATTTTTGGCTGATGCGATTAGCTAAATATTCCTGTTGGAACTAACCCGAGAACAGGCCGCATAGAGCTGCCCACGCGAAAAACACGGATTGCATAAATCAACACCTGAAGCCTTCAGCGTTTGATCTTGCAACCTATTAATTATCATAGCAAAGCATAGCTTTACTGGAAACAACAAGCGTTTGATCTGGATAGGCAGGTCGGATGATGTCATTGAGATTTTCCTACTTGGGTTTTTCCGAAACTTACGAATATTTATCACCTTATTTGCTTCGAGGAGCAGACATGCAAGTTTAAAAATTCAACCCGCTTTTATACCCATTAGGGAGTGAAATCGCAATAAGGATTTTGCAGCCCATTTCGGAGATACGCTATTGACGGTGGGAAATTGCAATCCCCTGAATATTGTCTGCTGAGCATTTTTCCAAAACGCTCATAAACCTATCCTCTTATTTGCTTTGAGGAGTCCAATTGCGAGTACAAAATATTCTACCCTACATTTTACCATGTTAGGGGATAAAATATGCAAACCCATGGAAAACGTACTTCCTTATCTTCGATGAGGAGTACATCGCCCGTATTTCATCTTACGAACTTAACCCGTTTCGAAAATACGCGTTTAGCGGTGGGAAACTGCAACTCCCTGCATCTCACACTGTCGGGGGTGGATTGTTCCAAAACCTTTGTATACGCTTCGAGAAGACCAATTAAAAGTTCAAAATATTCAACCCATCCTTTTACCATGTTAGGGCAAGAAATATGCAACTTTATAGATAAAGTAATTACTAATATTCGACGGGGAGTAGATTACCCGAATTTCAACTTGCCATCTTGACCCGTTTCGGAGATCGTTTGACTGTATGAAACTGCAACCTCCACGTTTGACAATGTTGAGCGTGGATTTTTCCAAAACCCTCGAATATATTTCTTCTTATTTGCTTTGAGGTGTAGATAATTTAACGAATTACAGTCATACAATTCTACCCTCGTTATAATTACTCATTAGGGGATAAAAATCGCTACCCCTCTCGAATACGTACTTCCTTATTTTCTGAGGGGAATAGATCACCTTGATTTCAATTACCCATCTCGACCGTTTATGCGTTCGTTGCACAGTGGTTCCGCCATAAACAATGAGTCCTAAATATTCATGTCTGAATTAAGACTTGGCATCCAAACAGTCACTAATACCCATAGTATAAGCAGGTATTAAAACAATCCCAATTTTCTAAACGATTCATTTGCATTTAATTTTCGAAAGTGGACACATCCCATTAGTAGTAATTACCGTTATTATTGCGCTCCGATTAGTCATCATGTTTATCAGCAAAATTACCGGAATTTGTTTTTTTTGTGGAAGTTCTTATGGACTTTGAAGCTGTAGGTAAGCCCAATATATTTTATTTAGACATTTACTACTTGCTGGGTTCTACGCACGTCGAAAAGAGCTGTACCAATTTTTTTTTTTTTGTTTTCAATAAACTTTTAACTAGTTTAGCCGCTGAAGTTTTGTATGATGTATATTGTAATACTCGTAAGAGTTTTCTTTTGAAAAACGGAAACATTTAGGTGCTCACTGGTGCACCGGAGTCCTGGTAAACCACCTGAAAGTCGTTAGTTGACCTTCGGTAGACGTTCTAAGAAAGTGATACATGCCGACTATTTTGATACAGTGAAGAAAATGATACCGTGCTTCGTTACTCGGATGCACTTGCTGGACTCCTGGATAACTTTAAATGGAAGTCCCAAAAACGTCACGTGTTCGGCATGCTCACGGATCTGATGTCGAAAATGTTGGCATGAATGAGCTGCGAAACCATGTCGTTTATATCTTCAAGAGGTTTGTGGTCTACTGGAAGGACTGTACTCGTTCTATGACAAAAATAGTCGCTATATTTGGCGATTGGTTAAATGTCACTGAAGATCGTAGTCTATAATTTCAGATTTGGTTTGTCACCGCTTCATATTTGGATCAGATTTTTCTAATATTCCATTCATCTTGCATACAGAATAAATTTTCAATTATATTAGGTTAAATAAGACGAGGACAAAGTTCTTTACGCACAAAAAAAAATATATATCCAGAGTCAGTTTAGGGCAAACTTAGGACTGATTGCTGATAAACTTCGAAGTGGCAGAAGTGGCACGTCTAATGATGAGAATACTGCGAGGATTTTTTTAATGTATTCTTCGATTTTCGCTGAGATTACAGGCATAGATAAAAATGCGACATATCTTGCAGTGCTTGTCGTCAGACTACATTATTAATAGAGACAAGTTTAGAGATTGGGCGTTAAAGAGAGCTAGGCTACTGTTTCAGGAATGTCTTTAATATTATTTACCATATTATATAGATACATAAAGTCCTAATTCATGAGTATAATGTGATCAAAGACGCAATGTTGTCCATCGAAGAATTATCTGAAGAAGCTGCGGAGTCTGCAAACAAAAACATTGAATTATTTATGTGTAGCAATACGCTAAAAATGTTCCGTGTATTAACACTGACTTTTATATAGACTTCTTATTAACTCCAATTTATTATTTTCATGCTTAAGGAAGGTAACTATATATATATTTATGTTCATAATCAACGAAAAATATTTTTTTTATTTAAGTAAGCACTATTTTTTCAATCACTTCTCCGAACTAAAAGATAAAGAGATTACGAATCTTTATTAAAGGAAGAGTATACTTAAAGCAATCATTAAAAAATAATGCCTGTATTAGTTACTATTTACCGTAATTTTATACGACTAATCTATTTCGCAGAACGAAAGTGCCAAATCATTGTAGATTCACGAATTTATGCATTTGAGATACTAAAAACAGCGACAGTGAAGCTAGCAATTTTAATTCCTAATATATTAAAATATCTTAAGAAAATACTGGCATACAGTCAAATAAATACCGAGAAATTTTCATTTAAAAAGTCAAGTACAAGATATGCAAAAAATGTTGTAAGTTGTTTACACTCTATTAAATTGGCGCATAGAGTTTTAGTGCAACCGATCAACCAATTTGTTTAGGTTAATCAACATCAATTGTACTTTGAGATTTTTTCAAAAAAGTGACCGCATGTAGATTGCTGAGGACGCGCCTGAACGAGATCACCTACATTCCTAAAATGCATCATACCAGATTTCAAACAACGGCTCGTGATTTTGGCGTGCAAACCGGCAAATGGCAATGGAATGGCGATTCGATAAGGAGCTGAAGCCGAAAAAAAACGTGTCGCTCGACAATTAAAATAATATTTTCTTTGACTATCGGGAGTTTTCTCCACTCCAAATTCTTTTCTGAGAGCTGCAGAAAGGAATTGGATGGCAGAAGAACTGCGCTCTGCGCTGACTCGCGAGCTATTGCGAAAAATATTAGTACGACCATAGATTAAATAACACTCTGTTATTTAATCTATGGCACGGCGTACCTAGTGAGCGGCAACTTATATTTATTAATTTTTATTTTCATTAATAATAATGAAATGGCCGTTTGTGGTGATTATCTTTATTTGCCATGAAGTGGATAAGATAATTTTTGACATGTTTGGAACTTGCTACTTCGTGGAGTAGATTCCAATTCCACAAGTAATAATAAAAGTTAAACGACTTCAACGTCCCCAATTACCCCAATACAGATTTTAACACGAAGTAACATTATACGGCTTTTCTCTAACTCTCAGACTTTCTAACTCTCAGGCCAGCGATAGCCTTAGTTAAATTGAAGTTTTGGCCGGCAAATAAGTTAAATTACAGGGAATTTGATTGGGTCGAAACTTTTAGCCAAAGGCCCCAATTTCGACCTGCAAAATCAATTCTGGAATATTGTATTATAAAAGTAGTGAGATGAACATTCCCGTAGGAAATTTATTTATGAAATTTAATCAAAAGTTTATTATGAACAGTGTTTTTTTTTAATATTTTACTACTGCTCGCTGTCTACGATAGTCTTAATTTAACTTATTCGATTGTCACTATATAATTTGAAATAATAATTTTATATTTCTTTTTAAATTATTTACATTAAAATCAATATTAATGCTTCGAATTTTATGCTTAAAATCGTCGTAAATGTTTACGGAATCGTCTAATTTATTGTATAAATATACTAAATACATGCAGTAATTATGAAGTATCTAAACTATTCTAATTTCTATTCAATGATTGCCCTTGGGAGATTAAATTATTTGATTATTCTCTGTAATCGTAATACATAGTTACTCTCATCTGTGACTCACTGACTGATTTTGTAACGCTGAATTGCATTTGTTCGAAATTCGAAATTCGACAAAGGCACGAGGCATTAGACATTACATGGTGCATGAGGTACTGTGTTCTGAAGATATATTAGGAGTTCAAAATTGAAACACATTTTTGGTGCGGCGTGAAGTTTACCGGTGCGGAGGGCGACGGGCGCCTTAGGCGCCTTACAACTTACACTTACTAAACATTCTTCAATTTGTCCATTAGAGATAATTTCAACTTGCTTTTTTTACAGGCACAGAGAAGGGTTTTGCAAGCGATAGTTTTCTATAAAAGAATGGATATTAAAATAGCATCACACCAACTGAACCTTATTGGAGATTTTAAAACAAATTTTAAAATGTAATTGGTTTATGTTGTATCATCGCTTCTTCATAATTTAAGCTCATTATAGCATAATTAGTATGTTGACTTTGTTTAATTAAATACTTCTTTGTTTCAGATAAACTTTCATTATTTCATACGTCGCTTTATTGTTTTTGGCATTTAATGATGAAGGTTATTTTGCAGATCATCCAATGAACTGTGGATTAATTCTAACGAAGTGAACGGATTGCTCGTTAATGAATATATTCCGAAACTTTGTTTGCGGTATGCTCAAGACTTTTTCGTGGCTTATTATACCTCCTGCAATAATCCACTGGAAATCTTGCGAGGCAGTCTAAACAGGAAGCGTCTCGCAGATGACGCTGATAGGCAGCATGGCAGCATGGTTCGCGAACTTCATCGAACTAACGAAGATGCATCTCAACACTGCGCTATACCAGAAATAGGCTTGAATACGTGCAACTTCTATAATGTATTCTTCTATATCTTTAATGTTATCAAATACACGTCAAAACTAACACGTAAAACAATGAGTAAAATAAAATGCTCCGCCGCTTACTATTTCATCGTCACCTAAACGCTCGGCATCGCTGAATGAATAATGTCGTATGGCTAATAATATATGGCCGTCATGCGAGCAGAATGTGGGGCGAGGCGGAGAGGAGCTCATTGCGAAGAAAGTTGCCGCGTCTCTGGTGTGTCGCGGAAACTTCAATTCGCGAAATATTTATGACAACGCTGAAGCAATTCCCATCTCCATGTAAAATATTTACGCCAAACATCTGTGACCCCGCGCCCGGGCGGATAGCCGAGTGCTCGGCGGCGCAAGTCGCTCCATATTGCATCACTCCATATTTAGAATTTCCAGCTGCTATGCAGTAACATCACTATTTAAACTATCCCCTTCATTGCTATTTTCCCTTCCGCGAGTTTACATTTCTCTACAGTTGAAAGAGACTTTGTAAATAGCTTTTAGTTCATGAATAATTTTGTTGAATTGTGTTCATGTATATTATCTCTCATAGGTAAGATTAATAATTCTGATATATCAGCCTGATCAAGTTGTAAAGGGTGTTTTTTAAAGAGGTATAGAATTTTGAAGATATTTTTTTTAAATTGACATGAACTTTACTTTATTCGAAAGATAATCTTCTGGCATTATAATTTAAATATGACTTCTGGCATATGACCGCCACGGCTGGCTCGGACGTAGTCTAATCTGGAGGTCCAATTTTCGATGACTTTTTTCAACATTTGTGGCCATAAAACTCTTCTTTTCAACATTAGATTAGATTAGATTGGACGGTGACACCCCAGCCAGGAATACTCCAGACCCGGATCACCGCTATACCAGGGGGCATATTTTGTATTGCATATGAGACACCCTTTGGATATGAGACTCATCGAAACCAATACTGGAAATGTGGATGAGATATGGATTAGCGAGAGGGGAGTAGTTTCAGCGGCAATTTTGAGCAGCGTTGTCGTCTTACGGACCACTTCCTTCTAGTTCGTAAATTTCTGTGGGCTTCTCGTAGAGTTTTGTCTTGTCTTTTCTCCCCATTCTTCCATTGTTATATTGTTTCTGGTTTCAATATTATATATTTACGAAATTATACGAAAGTTATTTTGAAATGTGATTTATAGCTCATCCTTAAACATTTAAATGTATTTATGTCATACCAAAGTTTTGGTACTTTACCCGATTTCCACTAATAGTAGATATTTATTTTGTTTATTTCAATGTTTCATAATAATTATATGGAGTTGCATACAGGCTTTTGACGACTTCTATTGATTATTATCTATTTAACTTAGCATTATTGTCTTACATTAGAACGAATATAATCCAAAATTGTAGTTTTATTACTGTATACGCTATCTAAAATCTGAGAAGCTGTTGACCTTAGAACAAAAATACCTATCTTAGTTATATTATATGGGACAAAACTTGCAAGACTAATATGCTCTTCATGGGACCTGATCCATTCTGTGGTGTGACGTCCACATATTGGGATGAAGTTCCAGGACAAAGACAAGCGAAAAAAAAAACCTATCATCGAAAGAGACATTTAAAATGCATTCTTTCAGCATAGGTGAACTAGGGGAAATAGCTGGACTTGTCAAGGGTAACTGTCCAGTGAAATACCGTTTGAAATAATGGGAATGGCTGAGGATGAAATTTGTAGAAATTGCAAAGGAAATGGTAAAACGAGAACCAATAACATACCAATGACTGTCATCTAGAAAAGGCGATATTTACACCTGAGGAAGTCAGCAAGTTAACACCTAGAAGAATTATGAGATTTATAAGAAGTCTCGGGATGAACTGGGTGAATTAACAAGAAAGGTATATCATGAAAGATCAGGACTGGTCGCAGTGATGAGAGGCAACACAGCTTATACAACCCTTCACCATTTCTACCATCTAGGCAATAGCTACTATTGCCTAGATGGCAATATTAATATGCTACTAATATTCCGTTCGGCTGAGCTATACTCACATTGTAATTAGTGTTATTGTTATAAGTATATATGAATAATATTTACGAGGTCAGAAGTATTTTTTCACATACATCGGAGAGGTGACAGTACGTTTAATAGCTGCTAATAGATGATCTTTCGGACTCCACTCTCAAATGAAATCCCAACTGCTAACGGTTGAAAATATTGTAACATTTTGGATCTCCTTAAATTTTACTATTGATGTGTAACAATGGATATATTTTTTTTCGACCCACCCAAAGGGGTTGCAATTATATGAAATGTGTAATGAAATTCAATTGTCTAAAAAACTCCTCGATGTTTGCCTTTTTAGAGCTTAACGGAATAAACGTTGGAAATATCAGAAAGAAAGGTTAGTGATCGTGACGAGATGCATAAATCGTGAGCTACACTGAGAAGAATGGAGCGAGAGTACCATAGGAATAGGCACCAATCTGCGCGGTGCCTATTCCCCGCCAACCCGCCTGCATCGATCTAAACACAAGGTTGTATCAGCGAGCTGACTATATAAGTTGAATAATAACACCGCACAATAACACGGGAATTATTTTGGCAAGACGATTTAGTCCTTTTCATTACGGTTCACATTTCTGTCCTGTACCCGTATATTTCGGCGTGATTTTAAAGTCGTATCACGTCAAAAATTAAAAATAAATCAACTAGTGCATTTTGACTTTAAGAACTTCAACAAGTACCGTAAATTTGGCTGGACACTATCCAAGTAGTACGCAGTCGAAAGACTACGAAATAATATAGAAGTATATAGATATGCAACGTAGGGTATAGAATATATGCAAAGATGCTTTTGAATAGATTGAGGAAAATGTTGGGGAAACATACTGAGGAAAATGCTCAAACAAGCTAGACACCTGGTACCCAGAGCAAAAACATCCAAGTTTTTCGAAGGAAAGACGATCAAAAAAGATTAAGACCTACGTGATGAATTATTAAGATCACGTTTTTCACAGAAAGTCACCGCATTTACTTACAGGTTCATGGAATACTCGGCAGATAAAAAGAAAGTAGAACGATTATTATATATAATACAATCATGGAAAGATTCCCTTTTAACCATGACATGGGATACTTTAGCAAAACGAAAGAGGAATGGGATGAATTGGACTGAGACCAAATGTGGACGGCAGTGGAAACGGACACTGAAACGAGCGAAGAAGAATAAACAAATAGATCACCAATACAAAGAAACAACAAAAGGACGAAATAGGACGTTCAGAATAAACTAAATATGGACGAAAGAAGCGAGAAGGATCAACACAAATGCGATCATTACTATTTACTGCCCTCATAATCCTAGATCCTTACCCTCCTACTTTCTTATATCGGCTTTAAATTGTTAGTGTATATACTGTTCGAATGATTTATTTTTCCCTCCCTTCCTGAGAGGCAGGTGCTTCTCAACCCAATGTGCTCTCTGGTGTATTCGGTATACCGTCACGGGAGCACTCCTGGCTCCAAACTGGTTCATATTGTTGTTCATTTTAATAGCTCTACTCGTTCGTTCGTTCGTTCCTTCAGAGAAATCAAATTTAGCATTATTTTGTTACAGTGCAAATTACATACTGACAACTGAAGACTGTAGTGTTGACATTCCTAGTGCCTTGCAGTTCCTTATTCCCTGACAACCAACTCACAGAGATAGCGTGTTACATGTTCTCGTATACAGTATATTCGTAACGCGACACAGAAACGGAATAATACGTTCGATGTATAGCAGATCAAATATGCAGAAGTATTCAAATTATAAAATGCCTGCATCAAAAAATGTGCAGGAGATAGGGTCGAGTTATGTGCAGGGCGGCAGACAGTTTAAAAAGTTGGAGTCGGCGGGAGCAGACTTCTTCGAGTTTTTTGCATTTAGCATACAGCGTACATTGTGATAAAGAAAATGCGTAGAAGGGATCCTACCATATATGTAACATTCGGGGCCTAATCGGGCATGTGTAGCTCGGGCCATATGACCATGTTGTTACACCGGTCGGCCCGACTCACGGCTCAACTCCTATCCGACAGCCTCCCCAAAGAGACTCTCTTTGCGGTAGGAACTGGGGTTACACCTCGGGCGGCACTGGGCGGTTGATGTGTTGGTAGGTTTACCGGCCTTGCACAACTGACGAATCCCGGGTGGGTTTGGAAGCGCAATGCGACCTAAAAGAGCGGGGGTAGTTAGATACCTTAAGCTATCTACCCTTAGAAACGATACATGGGCTATCCGATATCGGGTGACAAGGCCGAGCAAAGGGCGCCTCGTGTCCGCGATAATTCCAGTGAGGAATTGCCGCTTACTTAAGGTAGAAGACCACGCAAGCGACTTCGAACCAGCGAACCGACGGGAGGTCGAAGGAATCTGACCAAATCTGGGAGCTAGGGAGTGAGGCTGGGCCGCCGTGGCAGCTAGCTGACCGGTGTTCCGCTATGAAGGTGTCGGCTTCTAACGGGCCGTGGCGTAAATGGATAGTAGGTTTGTGCCGCCCAAATTCCCCGCGCTCATCTCGGGGCGAATAGCGATTAAGTTCGTTCAAATGCCTCGGAGCGACTAGTTTGACCGAGCATTGGTCTTAAAATCAATATATATTTAGAAACCACCGGATGGAGGTCCGCGATATTTCCGAGTCACTGAATGCCGTGTTATTACGATAGATAGAGGCCGAGCAAGCGATTTCTAGACTGCAACGAATCGGGTGGATGGAGAAATCTGTCTAAATTTGGTAGTCAGAGGACAAGGGTGCCCGCTGTGTTTCTTTGTTCAGTGTCTATCCGTTAGGGTTGACGAGCAACGGCATCATTGGATTGTGGATGTTATGTCCGGTTTCTTTACGTTTCATCTCGAAGCGATATAACGATAAAGTTCTTTGAAACATCTCGGTGTGACGGGTTAGCCCGAGTAGAGTCTAAAATCCAAAGTTGTAACACTCCACTACACTCTTTAATAATTGGTTGCCAACCCGTTATTGCTGTTCGCATCGAGCCGTAATATATCCGGTTTAGATAACTGGTAAAAATATCAATATAAAAAACATGCAATAATGAGTAATATTTAATAGTGAATATGGATGAAACTTCTATTTTTTTAAAACTTGTTAAAATGCCTCACAATTTTTTTTGGATTTATGGTCTGATATTTATTGTGATAAATGGGTGTAAAAAAACTCTGTATAGCTCCAAGTTCATTTTTTCCAAATGTTCAATCCTTTTTGAAAAATCTGTAATAACTACGTACTTAAGAAAGGTGCCCTTCGTGATGATATATTTTGTCAGTTGGCTAACGTCATCAGTTAGTTCACTACAACAGTTCAAAAATTGACAAGAAATGTAATCGTCGAAATTTATATACAACGTCGCCTTAATTATAGTAACCACTACTTCGGTTATATTGGTAACCCCGACATAGGTTATACCAGTTTCGACCAATGTGACATTTTTTAACACATATGGTATTGTTTTGGCGATATTGATAGTGTCATAAATTCAAATGTTACAATTTATAGCATATTACTATAATGATGAAAAGATAGAATAAGATAATTAAACTAGAATTAAATAATCAAATTATTTAATTTATATGTTTAAATTTTAAATGCTCAGCCAATTGGTTGCTTTAACGTTAAATTATGGAGGCCCACGAATCTACCATCAAACCCATAAAACGGGCATGGTATTTTATATACACCTGTCTGATTTCATTTCGACAAACTGTCGTTGAAAATTCCGTATATACTCCGCATACCACTCCGCGGAGTATATACCGTATACTAGGAGTAGGATAGGAAACGGTAAATATATAGAATAGGAAACGGTAAATTTTGTAGTTATGAACCAGGAGCAATTTTTTTTGGTAAGAATAAATTATTGTTTAATTAAAGGACCATAATCATTTTGCCCAAAAGAGATGATGCTTATTCCAAATGAAAAGTTTTAGCATATATTTCATTTCATAATATTGCAGCTAACTTCATTTAAATCGCACGACTGGGATATTTCCGGCATTTCAGCTAATAAATATTGTAAATTTACAACGAAAATATATGTGTCAAAAATCTAAAAAAAAATCTGCAATATAACGAATAATGCAATAATGATTTATATTATAAAAACTGACAAGTTTGCCGTAATGAATATAAAATTTCCAAATTCGCTGAATGAGAGGAGAAACAAAAAAAAGTGCAAAGTCACTTTATAAAAGTGGTGGTACAACTCGAACCCTGTATAATATACACAAAAATAAATAAGAAGAAAACTACTTTCGAGTTAAAAATAGTTATACTACTGTAGTATAATTATTTTTGATTTAGGCCTTCGTTTCCGAGAAAGATATACTTTATAAAAAAGTAATATGATATATCTTGTTTTGCTTCTTAGCTGTCACGAAATCGTCGTCTAAACTGACACAAAATATTCTTCGTGAAAAGCAAAATTGATTATATTAGTTATTTTCTGGATACAGGCCTTTATTACCGACGAAAAACACATACCCAAATAATGTTCCAAAATGTACCAGTATCTCAGTTCTGCAATTGAATTGAAATTAACTGCCCTAGAATGAAATGAAGTACACGATTAAACCCTTCATTTGTTTGCTGATCTTAAATATAAATCTGCGGTCCCCTAATTCGTCCAGCCTTTGCCGTTTGGGAGCAAGTCCTCTTTCATGATGCGCACTCCTTACTACAAAATTACCGAAAATGCTGCCGCATGCGTAATTTTTACTAGTCGAGGCTGGATGGACTTTAAGGCGACCCAAAATTGGCCGGCGAGCGGTCATATGTGCGCCCGGCCCACACCGATCCGTCGCGAATGTACGTATATTCATAGCAAACATACAGTATACAGAGTTATAAATCTAGTTATAGTTTTACTTCTACATATTATGGTAAACATAAGCAGGCAATTTTTGCGACCCGTCCTGGTACGACCCGACCCGTCAGACGCGTGGGCTCGTCAAACTTGTTTCGTACCCAGTATCCAATCTACTCATTTCTTTATGATAACAAATGGCTATGTCGCCGCGCCAAGCTTCGCCACACCCGCGCCGTCAGACTCGTTGATTTTATCTCGCTTTGAAACTTCGAGATGCTGCTATCTTCATTTACAGAGTTTCTGTTCAGACGGGAGTTTTATTCGTTTAATTGATTTTCAGGAGAGTGTTGAGTGGGTGAATCGGAATTAGTTTAAAATGATCTGACTGCTCCGGTGACCGAAGGGTAAACGCAGAAAATTACACGATCAATGTAGTTTAATTATTTAATTTATCACTACATGCGCCAATGAAAAGATGAAGAAAAGTTCCAGATTGAGAGATCGATAGATCAACTAATTAGAAAAATACATTGAATCCAGCCACATAAGTATAAGGTAACTTAAGAATGACATCAGGACAGAGGTAAGTCTTAAATCATCCCAAAGCCGCATTAAAGAGTTGTCAGTTCGGGAGAGACACGACACATTTCATATACATAAATAGTTAAGGATATTGCTGAGATCGACATAATCGCAGTAAACAGATACAGGCTTGAAATGATACGTGTCCATGGTCGAACTACACCGACAGCTTCTTCAACGATACCCGTTCTATTAACCGCGGAGTTCAACCGGACTAACCTATAACACGTATGTAAAGAAAGCAACTCGATTGTGACAAAGAAGTTGTTGAATTCGAATGTTACAAGAAATTATTGTTCGAAGGTGAAAAGCTGTTGGTCCATATCAGCTACCGAGAGAAGTACTTGGCGAAGGAAGGGGTTAACAAGAACTAACCGGCGCAGTTTAATACCATATAATTTGACTGCAGCATTACTCCGGTATGCCGACGATATAATAATATACATTTTGGATTGGCGGATAACTTAAGTGATCTATGCATAATATCTATTAGACAAGGTAACACTATCATCTGATGAGTACTGTATCGACTAAAATTAAATATCACGTCCTTATCTATGTAATTGCTGTTTTTCTTACACCGACCAATTTGAACTTGCATAACTTTGGTTTTAGTTAAAATTCCAAAATAAAATACAGTTTTCATACAAAGCCATCTTGTTACTTTTTCTAAAACCGTTATTTAGTTTTTCTGTCGTTTGTTATTGCTCGTATATTATCGTGTATGAAAAATCATGGAAAAGTTGAAAATTCGCTTTGTTTTTTATTATGAGATCCTGTGCCGCTATTATCCATTACAGATTCTTGCGATCTGGCACACAGTTAACGTAAATTTATATTGTCAAGAACTACAAACAATGATGGAGAAGCTCGTGGATAAAAAAACGAGACTGATCAATCGCTGTCCACCAATGATTGCAGAAGTTGCGACTGGAGAATCGTTCAAGGCATAAAAGCAAGCCTCGGAGATATTATGCAGAAGATAATTTTGCAGAATATCAAGTATCAGATATTCGACCACTTTATGTATAATCACTAATCAATATTCCATGATTTTCAAGAAAAATGTCAAGGAGAAAAGATACCTTCGCAAGCCTCGAACTTTGAAATATCTACCATGCAGACTACCTTTGGCTAAAGACATTTTTCCTTTATTGCCTCAAATATATTTAATAAATTAAACGAATATATAATAGTAAAAGTAGTTCTTCACACCGAAGCTCTATTTAACAAAATATATAAAATGTTAATTAGGCAACCATAACAAACCTATTCCAATGTTAAATAATTGCGAAAATAACTTTCCAGCGTTGTATTATTTATTTTATAGTTATTACGTGCCGAATAGTTTAATTATAATAATGTTATATTCATAATAATTATTTTTTAAAAAAATCAGACACGTTAAACGTGGAAGAGACTATGTAGACGTTTAGAAATAAACGCCTTCGGGGTCGGTGGTTGGACGACTTTCAAATTACTTTATTTAAACAATAATATCTATTGACTTCATGCGTGTGTCTATCAATATGTTCACCTACTCTCATTCACTTTCTAACTGAGTGACTGGTTAGTAGATCCGAAGCCCAAGATCCGAGTGCTTGAGAATTCCTTGCAAGCAGTGCTCTTTAAGGCGACGAGGTATGTACATTTCGACAAATACATTTTTTGGCAATTTTTGAAACGTCTTAGTGAACTAAGTGATGGTGTTATGCAACTAAAAAATACCATTACTAA
Source organism: Micropterix facetella (assembly GCA_027564375.1). Lineage (NCBI taxonomy): Eukaryota > Metazoa > Arthropoda > Insecta > Lepidoptera > Micropterigidae > Micropterix > Micropterix facetella. The sequence goes on along the minus strand of JAOPUG010000037.1, from coordinate 17,944,136 downwards.
GTGTATCTTCTTCAGGTACTATTTTACTAAGCTATTTCAGATTTTTCAAAAATGGTTTGAAAATTTGAGAAAATAAATAAATCTGGGAGCTATCCATACAGGAAATTCTCATTTTAGAGTATTTTTTTAACCCATCTTTCACACTAAACATCGGGAAAAAGAAGCTCCAAACAATAGTAAGGCATTTTAACAATAATCATAAAGTATATGACTATTGCACAATTAAGAAAAAACAAGTTTTTCTTGATAATTTTTCAAGTTTCATCAATATTTACTATTAAATATTACACATTATTGCAAGTTTTTTTAAATAAACTATATACAATAAACACGTAGTGCCATCGATTTTTTTCTCAAATAAAATATTAGTATATTTAAAAAATAATATTTTCTACTACACGTTTCTATTATTTTTTTATACACATGCGTTGAGCCATTTTCCTTTGGCGCATTTGTATGAGATGTTCTTATGAGATTTGTATGAGATATTTTTACATAAATCTTCGCCTTAAGAAATGACTTACAACTTAGCTACATGCATTATTTTCAGGATTCTTAAAACACTTTTATGAGTTATGAATTATTCAATATTAACCAGGGGAAAATTGTTACAGAGTATTGAATATTCTAATATTCTAGGACCAGTATTAAGGAATTTATGATTTTTTCAATTTTGAAAAGCCACCATTTTGGAACCAAATGGCCGATATCTCAAATTAGCTTCTCAAATCTCGGTATTAGGATGAACTCTTTTTGTACGTAATTTGGTCCTAATTGGTTTTGAAGTTTCTGAGATGCAGCGAGTACAGACATGCAGTCACACAGACAGATATTTACCAGCAACTATTTTTTTGGATTCCCAGGATCTCAAAACGTGGTAATCTGGCGAAAACTTAATTTCTGAATTTTAAGCGAAAAAAAGCATTTTCCTGATATGAATGAGAATTCTTTTATTGTCGATTTATGGTAAAATAACAAGGTTTGCTCTCCGTTCCATAGTCTTACACATTGGGTGTAGAATATATCTACATACTATTTAGTATAAATATACAATCAAAAATATTTTAAATTTAAAAACAATATCAATTCACAAGATTTAATAGTAATTAATAAATCATTTGAAGGGAAATATAAAACACTTCAAAATTTTAATACCTCAAAATAAAATAAATTTACAATGGATCTAGACCATTATCAGTATTCATTTATTGTTTTTTTTTTAATAATATACTGCAATCATAAGAAATAGTCATTTTCACGGCTGTCAAATTAATATAAAAAAATGTTTAAAGATATTATTTATAAAATATTTTACCACACAACAAATAAAATATGCAATGTCAAAAATATAAAATCAAAAATAATTCAATACTACATACATTTTGTCAAAAAAGAGAAGGAAAAATAAAACAAATAAAAAAAATCAGATAGGTCTTTTACGAATTGAAATAAAAAATGTTCAAATTGTCAAATTAAAAAGGTTACTGCCATGGATATAAATATCGGTATAAATATATCTAAAATGTGATATTTAGTTTTGATAACCGTTGTCCAGTTGATACTCCCTTATTACTAGTATTCTTAAAATGAACAAAATCTTCTAGAGAATAAAAATCATTTTCTGATAAGAACTCCTTCAGCGACTTATATACTTTCCACCTGCATTATTTTTAAACTTTCAAATGGTAAAACAAATTTTGATATATTTCCGCTATTTTGTGAATGTCTGTCCGAAAACTTTTTATATTTAGTGTCTTTAATCTTATAAAACTCAATCAATAATATAAAGGGATAGAATGATGTTAAAGTTAGAAACCGATGCCTTTTAAAGATGGGTCGACATGACTCTTAACTTTTTACCTTTGCGATTATTCGAACTGTTCTCTTTTGTAGTAGTGTCAAAAAAGAGAGGGGTTTCCTATGGCATGTATAACAATTTCCTCAAATTTTAATGAATAACTTCCATATAACTGAAATAGGCATTTCTTGTTTGAGTTTCATCCAGGGACCTTCTTACATTACTTAACGCATAACATGTCTCCTTTGAAGTTTTCATAGTGGAATTTCCACTTTAATAGTTCGTCGACGTGTAGCATAATAGCAATGTTATTTATTAAAATACTTATTTGTGAATCACAATTCCTTTTCCTGATATTTGTAAAATGTATGCAGTTACTTTTAGGTGCATTCAGTGTAAGTCTGTTGTTCTCAAGCCAATTATAAAGTTTGCATAGGTTACTATTTGCGTTTATCAATAATTCTTCCCTGTCTTTAAAGATAATAATTAAGCTTGTATCATCGGCAAACATCGTTACAGTTATATCTTTGAAATACATTGGTAAATAATTTACATATAAAAATATAGAATGGGGCCTAAAACAGAACCATGTGGAACTCCACCTTTAGTTGTTAAGTGGATTGAACAGTATTTCTTAATGTTTTGATTATCACAATGTGTAATTTGCACGATTTTTATTATATTCGTTAAATATGATTCAAACCATTTTAAGCAGCCACTGTAACTTCATAATGATTTAGTTTGTTAAGTAAAATATCATGCCTAACGTAATCAAATGCCTTAATCAAATCACAGAAAACGCCTACATATCCCATAGTTTTTCATTGCCGTATTTTATGAAATGTTCGATAGTTTTAGTAGTGGCCTTGTTTTATCTATATCCAAATTGTCTGTCACTAAGAATATTGTTTGCCACAAAAAATCTACTATTATTTTTGTGAAAAATTACAAAAGTGCAATCGGTCTAAAATTTCCAATTTCAGTTGTTGTGTCTGTTTTATAAAGTGGAATTACTTTTGATCATTTTAACTCTTCCGGAAATATACCATTTTCTATAGAGGCATTTACAGCTTGCGTTAATGGGTTTATAATATAATTCATTGCCATTTTAATAACAAACATTAGAATTTCAGCCATCCCTATTGAATGACCCTTTTCCAATTTATTCACTATTTTTTCCATTTCTGTACTGATCACGGGTTACACATAACTATTGAATTTTGATTTTGTCTTGCATTTGATAATATACAATCGAATACTATCGCGGTTATTTGACATTATAAAAAGATAAAACGGATTTACTGCTAGAAGTTTGTGACACCCGACGTTTCCGCGATGTTGCAACTGCCGTTGTCCAGCGTAGACTGATTGTCAGGACAACGGCAGGTGCAACATCGCCAAAAAGTTGGGTGCTACAAATTTAACGTGGAAAAACCTAGACTTTCTTTATTTATATTCTTCGTATAGCACGATGAATTTTTTTGGTTATACTACTTTTTTATCATTTTTGTTGGTGTTGCCTCGGAAGTTCTTAATTCGAGGCAGTGAAAACAAAGTGATTATACTAGCGTCATACTCAAATCAGAAAACAAACAAAAGGCGTGTCCGTGGCGCTCCAGATATCCGCGTAGCGTGCTTTACCACCGCAGCCCATTATCTACAAACTTTCATTCGGTTTAAAATGTCGTTCCTTCGGTCTAGGCACTGACGAGCTTTTTACTGTTGGCCATTAGGGGCACGTACTGTCCGCGGGTGCATTTATAACGGCTGCGCGACGCCACGTGTTGAAGTTTATGGCTGATTAACTTTTAAGAGATCAATTTGTTGCCGTTTTGGGCGCCGCTTTCTTACCACAATCGCTTCACTGTCTCGACCATGTCTCAACTCATAAACTAACCACGACGCCTCAGACAGTGGCCACGATTGACAGTTTTATGAGCACGCTTGATAGGCTCCATCTAAGATGCTTTCAACGCGACAAGAAGAAAGCATTGGACGAACCAAATAGTGTCAGAGTAGATCAACTGAATAAAAACATATTAGGTTGCAATAAAAGTAACATAATAAATGTAATAAAATAATTGTGCCACAATGGTTAATGGTTCGTAATATACTGATCTGTCACCTAGTTTATAGGAAACGGCATATGCCGAATTTTAATCAAATAATTCATTTTTCATTGTTACTTCGCTTGAATCAAGATCTAATCGAGTGATTTTATTTTCATTAAGGATGGTTGTTAAGTTTTAGAGATGGTTGGATGAAAGGTGAGCGTTCTAGTGTAAAAGGCCTTTAACCCTACTTCTCTTTCCGCAAGTCAGAGACATCCAACCAATCTCGTTTAAACCTAAAGCATTCCCAAATCCGAACATGGGTCTCCTTCGTCACTATGTAAGTGGCCTTTATTATTATTTTGTTCATAACCATCCCACCCACTAATCAATTCTTTCAAGAATATACAAAAACCTATCAAATATTTAAAAAATATTTTTTTTCTTAATATAACTTAAAATTGTGTTTTTTTTGCATTGAAAATAAATGAAATAAAGTGCCACGCAGTTTTGCACCAGCTTTGAGCTCATAGTGTCCGTAGTTCTAGTGCTAAAAGAGATGCCTGGCTATCAGAGTTGATATAAATTCGATATTAGGCGTAGGTCTTTCGGAGGTTGATATCCGTTATCGTCATTACCCTCTTCTAATGTTGAACTTCATAATTCGTCGTTTATGTAGTGGAGTAGTATTAGGTTGTCAGTTTGTTTTCTAATTATACAATTACATTTATGTCTCGAGGTACAATGTCCGCGAGGGAAAGTTGCCTTTTAAACCTCCCTCTATTTATGTTACTAGGTCTGTATAATCCTGAAGTTAAGTGCCCTATTAATTCGCTCGGTTTTATACTGCTTATACATTAAGGACGTAGCTAAATTGCACTTGTGGAGGCGGTGCTGAGATGGTTGCATGGATTAATGTTATCTGCTCAAGTGATGGGTGATGCGACGTACAATAGCAGATCGTGCATTGTCTTAATGTCACCGCATTAGCAATGAGCACTGAAAAGCCAAGATGATTTCCTTACAAACAACAACAAAACATAGACGTACATTTTATAGGGTCTACTATTAGGTATATAAAAGTCGTTTTTCTTTACTAATAATATTAAACGTAAGCCGAATGTGACAATACAATATTAAGTTATTTAAGTAAAATCGGGTGGTATCATATGAGGTAAATGGATGCTAGCTGCAAATATGAGTCGACACTTGCGTTGCTTCTCTGAAATAATAACAAAATAAAAGGAATGTCAATCGTATTGTTATTTATGCTGAGAAATGTATCTTTTGTGATAACCATAAACTTTCATCACATTGGTTGAATCCAGGAGACGTAACGACACTGTCCAAAATACAAGATCAGTCAAAAGAAGTTAATGGTGACTCCTGTGCCGGTGTTATCATTTTCAGTTTCTTGCAGTCTGGCACTACAGTTAACGCAAATGTGTACTATCAAAAACTGCAGACATTCCGGCCTATTCTCTAGGCACGTACGCCTGCTTTTTCGCGTATGATACGCGAAAAAGCAGACGTACGCGTA
>JAOPUG010000037.1:17803413-17815520 GCA_027564375.1 Micropterix facetella | reverse complement strand
AAAAAAATAAGAAAAATATTGATAGTCGTCCACATTGATTTCCAGGAATGTACCGACAAACTGACCGCAAGTCAAATATGAAAATAGAAAATTCTTGAAGGCGATGCCTAAAGGCGACTTAATGTAATATCCAAATAACACGAATCATTCAACCTGTCGTTAACGTAGTTATCGATCAAATACCTCTAGCCTCTATTGAAAAACATATTAATCCAATTCGTCATAGAGGGAAAGCGAAATTCATATAAATGGCCATAGTCGTCGTCAGCGAGGGGAGTAATTTGTGAGGAGGTGATTGAAGGCTGAAGATAACGTCAACGCGGCGATGGCTTCCGCCCTCCTTTTCCGCCCTCGCAGTCTTCCACTTTCCGCCTTCCGCCTCCGCGAACGGACGTCTAAATCCGATTTGAGTCGGGCTCATTCGCGCCCCGATATTCTTAAAGCCAAGGACAGGCAGCTGTCACACCATCTCACCTCTAATTCAACCCATGCTGCGTCTTACCTTTTACACCTTTTTCCTTGCGAGAAAAAGGCTGCGTCTGAACCTGTTATTTTACGTTAAAAATTCAAGAGAGCACTGTTTAAATTAAGAGTTCTTTTCTACTTTCTTTCTTCGCGACGCTATGAGGGCTGGGTAGATACGCTAATCAATTCGTGATTATAAATAAAAGATAGACACAACCCCATCAGTATCAAATTGCATGCATATACTTGAAGAACACCGAAATGATAGGGAATAAGAAACACAACAAAAAGTAAATAACTTTTATATACATTTTTTCTCTTTCGTACATAATAACAACTAAAAAAATCCGAAGTGAGGTTTATTAAAATGGCCTATTTGACGCTTAGGCTTGACCTGCTGCTGACCAGGCACCTTATCTTTGATTCCTGGAAACGTTATAATCACTGTAGACTTATCCTTGCCGTACAACTAAGTCTCAAAATGGTAATAATGACGTCATATACATCCCAAAATTATTGGTAACAGTTAGCTATATTATCAAAAAGAACGTAGATTAATTATTAGGTATATAATATTTTTTAAATTTAAAGTATTGTGTCACTCGAACTGGGCGAGTAATATCGTAAATGGATCGGGTAATTATTAAAATGTATATAAGTTTACATTGGTTTTAATTAATGTTCTGAACTTTAATTTTTAAATACGCATCTACTAAGCTGTTTAAATAAAGGTGAGTCAAAACCAGAAATATTTTATTGTACTTACCACGTGGTAAAATACTTAAGACATAGCGCCATTTTTTTTTCAATAGCGAACTGCAAAACAAAACTGATGCTTCCAGGAGCAGCGTGCAGAGCTGACTGACTCAAGAGTTTGCGAGGGTACTTATTACAAAATAATCTGTCAGTTATTAGCCGCTGTACGGTAATACTCCTTTTACCTTATAAGCCAAGACTGTACGGAGAGTTGGCGATAAACTTGACGTTTTCCTGCTTCAAAAACTTCGTAGTTTTCCGAGCGGTGTAAGAAATAACTCGCATAATCATGGTGGAGATTATGCAACTATTCTGTTTATCCTTAAGGAGTTCCGCAGATTGTATTGCCTTTAATTTCTTTCTTTTCTTTACCTATTTATTTTTTCCAGTTTTGATTTTATTACTTTCTTTAAATATTAGTTTTATCTTAAGTAATATGTAAGATACAATATTATTGTAGTTATTTTTAAGTAGGTATGCTGGAACTAGTTTTCGCCTCCTGTTATATGATTTAGATTGTAATGCAAATGTTTACGTTTAAGAATTTTATTGTTTAAATTTTTAATGTTTTATTTTTGAAGTTTTGTATTTTCTATACCCAGTTGTGGAAATGTAAAATAAATTGATTTGCTTTTATTTAATATGTTGCAGTACAATGAAGAAATCTAAATTAGGGATTACAACACAACAAACAAACATGATTCAGGCAGGGTCCAACGCGGACAAGCACGTATAATCGGATAAGGAATCATCATTGACAATGCGTCAAGACAATGCAACAGCATTGGACAATCAACGGCATACCGAACGAAGTTGAGCAATGAAGAGGAAGCTGGGTCACAACCCCGCAGGTGAACGTCATACCAGCCGACTATATAAGGCAGAGAACATCGCTCGACACCAATGCTCAATCACAATCAGTCAACCAGACAACGGTCGCGCTACAACCATCTCCTCGTGATATATACATTTCAAGTTATATAAATTCGTATACACAATAATACTGTAACCCTCAAATTTACGCACAATAAAGTTTATTTCGACCCTACGAAGGATTGTTAGTTACTTATCATTTAACCACCGGTACAGTACCATAAGGCAGACACCGGTACGGTAAAATCATTTATCTCAAATACAAACTTATGTAAAAACTGCGTTAAACAGTTATCCATTCTTGTAAGGGAATTTATGGCAACAAGTCACCCGTTTTCTTCATTAGGTATGCGAGAACTGATAATTTTCGAAGACCCAAACTACCGATTGTCTTTCACTTTCGGGCTCATATGAGAAAAACTACGATTCATTACCGGAGGCGATGCTAATGATAAGATTCAGCGTTATTCCGTTGAATAATTGTGGAGTAACCCGGCATCAATCAACAGCAGGCTTTTGCTGTTTAGTCAAATTCAGTTGATATCCAACGGAAATATACGTTTCTGACGCCCAATTCATCTGCAGATTTTTTTAGATCACATTCATACAGCCATAAATGACAATACATATCAATAAATGCAGACTATAATGGTTGCTTAAATATACCATGTTTTACTATAAACGGCGCTAGGCATTGAATTTTCAATATTTTTTGCCCTAGCATTGCTGAAATATCTCGAAGAAACAAACCACGAGTTCACGATTAAACCACTCTCACCACTCCTTTACTGCGTTTGAAGAATGGTCGTCGAGCAGTGGCCTTCTTGACTTACATCAGAAACGATCGGCTCTCATCGATCACGGGGAGGTGCCAAATACGAGAAATTGACATTATGTTACGATAAAGAATAAAGCTAGGTCAGATGAGAGTTATGAAAATGAGAGTGGCGCTAAACGCTCAGTTTTGACAGATCAGGGTCGATCGGCTCTCAATGATCACAGGTAGGTCCAAAATACGAAATATTGAGATTATTGTACGGCATAGAATAAAGTGAGATTAGATGTGAGTTATGAAAATGATAGTGACGCCAAACGCTTAATATTGCCAGATCAGAAACGGTCACAACATGAGGTACGAAATATGAGAGTTTGAGATTATCGCACGATAAATAACGAAGTGAGATTAGATGTTAGTTATGGAAATTATTTTTCTTATATGGAACAGTTACAGCCAGTATCAAAACGTTAATAGACTGTATCCATACTAACTCAAGTTTGCAGCATTTTCATCTTACAATTGTTAATTAAACGAATAGAAGGTCGACTTTGTTTGCGATACAAAAAGAGACTTATTACCAATTACTGAAAAGGAGATAAGACAGTTTATATGGCCGGCTTCCGGCGGTGGTGAGCAGAGCTGATATTTTATTCTTTTGTCACAATATAACAGAACTACCAAAGTCATTTCTAAACTAGCGTTGTCATTCAAGTAGGGATGTAATATGTAACCTTGCTTCAACTCACAAATTTTAATCAATCTACAAGTAAGTCGTAGCAAAGTGAAAATTCTTTACTTAAGTTATTACGTTATCTTTACTATACGCTATCTAGGTATACCTGAATAGGAAAACCTTTCGAGACTATTTCTATATGATGAAAGGTCTACCACACGGAGAGAAAAATTATCCGCTCTTACAAGACCGAAATTGGCTGTTTCTTTTTTCCGCTGATAGCACTATCCATAAAACTATGATGCCAGCATTAAAGTCAAGAAAACTAATGCTTGTGGTATTCCTTCCAAAAAATACAAAAATTATCGTCTATTTTTATAATTTTAATTGTTTATATTTTAAGTCATACATTTAGTTACAACTTCCTCCAACTGGCATGTCCGCTCGCATCGCATATATGTCGATCGCTGTGTATGAAATGTATTTACATTTAATTCTTACATAATATGTAATAAAATTCGCATATTTATTTAGTTTATGTTGTTATTTATTAATAAATAGATTTAACGATGCAGTTTTATTATTTCATATTTTCTGTGCCACAATTGTTTTTGTGCGAAACGTTACTTGACATTAGTAGTGACGTTCATTATGCGACACAATTTTTCTACGGCAACTGAACACTTTAATCGAGAACTGGCCGTCAGTGGAAGCCTGACCGCAGCACGGAGCCCTCGCTTGGCGTCGTCGTAAATTCGTTTTTGTTTAACTCTCTTCATGCGCTCCATAAATTCCTACAAATGTAGAACATGAGATCCCAAGCCATCCTGAGACGCTTGGATGCTGTCGTTGACCTTCGCCTTTGGCTGCTGGGTGTATCGTGTTGTCTCGCTCTTTCGTAGAGCGCTTTCTCGCTCCATCTCCGCCTATGCGATGTCGGGGATAACGTTCGTTTGGCCGTCTTTATCCCCATCCGGTACTTTCGTGGAGGTATTCATAGCGTATTGTGGTAGTGCTGGTTTAGTGTTTGTGTCTGTGAATAGCTACATTTGTTGAGCTGCTTCTATAAGTTTTTGTATTATTATATAGCCATTCTTGTCTCGTTTTATTTCTTAGTTTTATGCCGTTCTAGATTATAATAGACCAACTTCAATTAACTACTCAAGTTGAAATCAACACAAAGCGAGCTGCGGGCAGTAGCTAGTTATAGAATAATAACAGAATCTACTCCTCCATCGAAGATATGCCGTAAAACGTGCGCGGGGTTCGTGTGAGGTTGAGGGTATCACGACTATGTGGGCCAGTTGCCGTCCGCTCTTCGCTCCTGTATTAAAAATGAGCAAAAAACTTCCTAACAACGGCCTCGACCGCCTCTTCCAATCCATTTTAATGGCTTAGCCCCTCCGAACATCAAATTTCGCCAAAAGCCGATCGTCTAGACACGACGTTGATTAACACCGTACTAGCTACTCTCATGTCGCTAGAATACTTTGTCACGGAAGCATACGAACTAAAAGTTTCGTTGTATATATGTAAATGGCAGCCCAACTCAAGCCGTCGCACATAGGAGTATTTGAGTGATCTGGGCGCCCAAAATATTTTTCCATTTTAATCGATATAAAATGTATTCTTACGCTAAACCGGCATTATTCGGTACTATGAGGGATAAATATGCTTTTTTCCTTCGCGATATCTTCAGAGAATTCATCCAACTTAAGTAGATAGTTATTAAAATTACTTATTAAAATTTTGTTGCTGCATGATGGTAGACAACTATATTTAAGTCATTAATATGATATTTGATGACCCTAAAACAAAAAAATGGATCTGTGAACAAAAGAATAACAAGTATTTTCTAGGTCAAAAACATACTCATTTCAAAGAGCTTTATCTTTTTAAAAACGTATATTTTTGCAGCAAAATTCAAAATGTGTCATAAAGAATAGGCCCTAAACTTTTTAATAAACCTAAAATAAATTTTGGGGGATGTAATGGGATACATCTACATCTGATCAACGCAAATATAGATTATTTTTTTAAATATGAGTGACTCTTATACAAAACGCTATTTTTTGACAATATCAAACAAAAATATACGATTGGCAGGTAGGTATTCTTATATAGACAAATCAACCAGGTCTGAAGCAGGTGCTAACGAAATGTATGAACCTAAAATGGATTGGTTCGAGGAAATGCAGTTTTATAAAAAAAAAATCAATGAAAAGAAAAACAAAAGTAACTTATATTCATTAATTTTTTTGTTACTTTTTATTTACATTAGAATGTAATTATAATTCATTTATTATGCCAGGTATGCACGAGGCTAGTTTTTCAAGCTAAGTATTTCCATCGTCTGTCTTGGCTTACCATCCTGGCTTGGCACAAGCTACAGTATTGTGCTAATTAATGGAATCATAGGAAATTGTTATAGTAGAACCATGTATTGCTGTAAAATAATAGTTTTACAAAATTATAGAACTTATATTATACTAATAAATAAGAAATATGTCCGCCTTTGGCTTCAATAACGGCTTTTCTCGTTTTGGCATGGACTCCACTAGTTTTGGGCAGTTTTTTGTGATACTCTCATCCCGATACCAAACCTGAATGACCGCTTCTATTCATCTTTGATTTTGTAGTGCAGTCGCTCTTGCAGTCTAGCTATGAAAATAGCCCATAAATTCTCGATAGGCTTCAGATCGGGTGAATTCTCGGGCCAATCTAGAACAGTTATCTCCTTGTCCTGGAAATATTTCATCATTTCCTTCGACTTGTGGCAGGGGCAGAGTATTATACCGTTGAAGAATTGATCCTCTTTGGGGTTGTCACTTTTCAAGTTCTTTATTCGAATGCTGTTCCAACATGGATTAGTATTGTTGGCTGTTCATCATACCATCGATTGGCACCAAAGATCCAATCCCCATGTATGAAAACACCTCCAAAACTTTTTTTGACTGGATGTTTTACAATTTGGTCAATATGAGTTGGAGTCAGTTGTTCGTTTTGAGACCTCCTAACGAACTTAGACCGTTGTCCCTGAACTGTTAAGTGAGTTTTATCTGTAAGTAAGACCTTTTTTATTCTTCTGCGATCCAGTTGGAGTATTTTCTGGCCCAGAACAGCCTCTGTTTCTTCATACGGTCAGTGAGAAGTTGTTTTTTTTTGGTCGCCTGCACTCCAATCAGATTCCAAAGGGTACGGCGACAAACAATGTCATATTTATGTCAAAAGAGAGACGGCATGCTATCGCGCCTTCAGGCGGAATATAGATCAGCAGAACACAACGCTTCCATGTTGATATAAATATATGGGACAAATATTTGCAAATTCAGTCATTGTGCAATCTGCTCTAAAATAATCACTTAATTATGGACATTTTTATCGCGCGTTTTATTAAACCAAAGAACCGCGAAAGTTTCAATAACGTCACTTTCTCCAATCGGTGGTAAAATTTTTGTAAGGAATTGACAGGTAGTGAACATCTTAATAATTGACATAATTTGGTTTGCAATTCGTGATAAGTTTTTAAGACTAGGTCCGTGCAACATAATTCTGGTATTTTTTTAGAACATTTGAATAAAAAATCGAACATGTGTCAAGAATAAAAAATAACTAACTAAACAATATTTCTTTCCAATCCAATCTTGATGCCAATCTTGCCGCTGCTGCCGTTGATCTTCGCTTTTAGCTGATGTGTGTGGTGTGCTGTCTCGCTCTTAAGTAGAGCACTGTCTCGCTTTTTTCTCCGCCTTCGCGACATCGGGGCTGACTTTTGGACGGCCGTCTGTACACGCATTCAAGCGTCTTGTTCGGCGGAACCGGAACCGAAGGTATTCATCGCGTATTGCGGCAATGCTGGCCTCGTGTCTGTGAATGGCTACTTCTGTAGAGCTGTTTGTATACGTTTTTTGTATTATAATAAAACCATTATTGTTTTGTTTTAATTCTTAGTTTTTTGCTGTGATACATTGCAATATACCACGAAATGCTTATCAACAGATTCTACATTTGTACATCTTGAATCTTTACACCAAGGTTATTTTTTTTGCAAATTTATTGTCAAAATAAAATAAATAATTAAACGTGCAAAAGAGACGTGTTAATTTTCAGATACTATATTATTATTCATTGAGCAGCTTTTTCCATTACTATTTTGTATATATAATAGTATTTGGAACGCTGGTACAGCTCGTGTAGCGATATCCGTCGTGATTTTCGGCGTGTCACAGTGCAAATGTTGCAAAGAAAAGTCGGTTTCGGGGATTCCCCCAGGCGACATCAATTTGCGGCCCGTCGCCAGGCTCTAATGACGTCTGTTGCAGTGGGATGAAGCGGAGACAGGGTCACCAAAGGACGGGCCCAAGTCTAAATCTCATCTAAGCAACGGCGCACAGAGGGTCACTTTCCGAAAATCATGAAAGCAGAAAAGTAAATTTTGCGGCAAGACTGTACTCTATTCAGGGAATCCATGATATACTCAGCTATTCATAGTGGCAATTCACAAGAGCGGACGTCTTTTAATATTGCTATTTAATATATTTAGATGTTTATTAATTTAACTTATATTAAATCGCTCAAATTAGTTAATAAGTATTACTGTTGTCGGATCCATTATGCAATGTAATGTTAAAATAGTATATTTGATTCACCGAGCTATATTGAATACGTTTAATATAAGAATGTATTTCTTATAGCTATTTATGTATTTCTTATATCTTATAGCTAAGAATGTATTTCTTATATCTTATAGCTAAGAATGTATTTCTTATATCTTCAGGTATTTCGAGGTTCTTTATAAAGTTACTAGAAAAGCCGCATTCTGAAGTATGAATAAATAGAAATTTATATAAAGATCTACATTTATATAAAGAAAATAATGAAATTATATAAAATGAGGTACAATTATCTACCAAGTAGAGAAACTTGATTATTTATTTAGCTATGGTTTTACAACAAACAAGAAAGCTTATTTTTGGTATGCTGGTGGAAGCGCCAGTGATACAGTCCTTCCCTTTCTTTCCCGTAGAGACAATACGGGACAGGGAAAGGGAGGCATCATTCATCAATAACTAAATATAGAGTCAAAATACTCGTAATGGTATTCGACTTGTTCAAAAGCGCTTATAATGTAATTTATTACAGTGTTACTTTCTTGATGTTAAAATTAGTTATGATAGGAACTTCAAAAAGAAGAAAAAAAACAGCAATATGTTATAAGTATGCTACTGTTTATTATAATATTCCTTCCCTCACTCCCCGGCCATTTTAAGCAAAATGATTGAGCCGTTCCTAATAGTCCAGAGAAAGTAGATAGATATAGACTAGATATAGACTTAAGAAATTTATAAAAATGCTCATTTACCTATCTTGCCTATCCGCATATCCAAAAATAGAAGTAACCCCCCACCAAAAAGCCTTAAATATAACTACTGACAATATTGTAATGTTATGTACAGGTTAAGGGAACAGTTTCTAGGGCCTAGTGCGGTTCCTGTTTATTTTAACTTAAAAATACTTATTATAACATTTAAAAAAAAAACTGACTAAAAGTAGCTTCAGGATTAAATATAGTCGATATGAGGCAAAACTATTATATTTGCGGTAAAAAAAGGTGAAATTTAAATTCACCAAGTAAAAGTAATATTCAAAATTTGGTCAGAGTAAAGGAGTTTTGCCGAGATAATTCAGTAAGAAAAAATATGAAACCTTTGAGAGTTATGTGCCCTTGTTTTAATGTTATTTTGTTTATATTAAATGTTAGGAAGGCTTGATGTGTTGAGGATAAAATGCCGTAAGGTTTTAGACACTCCAGCGACTTAATTATCAAATATTGTTTTTAAAGTCCTCAGATTATTCGGTCATTTTTTAAAAACTATGTGGTTTTATCATAAACAAATGTTTAAAAAAGCTATATTTACTTGAATAATATTCTACGCACTGTGCTTATGAAACTGAATATTTTGACGTGTACCTCAGTATTGTAAAATGCTTATAAATATGGAATAAATAAACGATGATGACAATGATAATGACGACTAAAGATCAGAATCTAGTCTTTGAATATACGTTGTCGTAAGCTACATTGCGTTTTTATTTATAAATGAAATTGTATTGAGGACTTACAACCCCCGAAAGGAACTACCTAAATGCATTCGACTTATTGGACGACTACAGCAGGCTTCTCATTATCAACGCGTGCAAAAAGGGTGAAACGACTGCCGTCGAAAATAAGCAAATTGCGGTCACACGGAGCGAATTCACTCGCAACGATATACTCTCTTTAACAACTCGCTGCCTGGTTATCACATGTAGCGAGTACGATTCGCTCGTTTCGACACTTTTTTCGACATTTCCGTGCCCCAAGTGCAGAAATATCGTCTACCGGACCTCTTCGTGCACATCTGGTCGATTCGGTTGATTCGATTAGAATGTGTGGATTTACAGAGCAAAAGCTGAGTAAGTAACTTTTCAACTAGCAAAAAAAGAAAATGAATTCGTAAATGGATTGACCGCAGAGACAAATTTGGGGCTTCTAATACTCTTTTAAAATAATTGGTTGAAGAAGGAACAATATAGAAATATTCTACGATTATCGGAAGCGAAGTTTGTAAAATTACTTGAAATGATCAGTCCACAAATCAAAAAAACAAGGCACAGTTATGAGAAATGTCATTGTGAGATTTTTTGTCAGCGACAGGTTCGATTGAGTCTGCGTCCTTTTCTTTGAAGACATTTTCCGAGGGGTAGCATGTCAAACACATTACTTAAACTACAGTTTAAAGTTTTTAAGCCACATTTATGATGGAGCATTATGGGTGAAAGGGATAGAAACCGATTATTTTTTTAGGCGGTTCTATTCAGAAGCTGCCTTTCCCTGCTTCGCTTGAAGAGTTTTAAATATATTGTTTGGGATGATGTTATAATATCGAACAACATTTTGTAGAAATTCCTAGTCAATTTTTGCTTTCTCTAATCAAAGAATCCGAAAAAAATATTGGTTAACCTATTTATTGAGGTATCTTAGTCTTAATATTGGCAATATTATAATAATTCTATTATTCTATAATATTAAGTGAGCGGCGCGCGAACTGAATGGCTATTCGCAGCGAGTGCCCTGATACACGACTCGCGCGAGCGCTGCCATCGCGGCGAGTAGCGAGCTCGCTGCGATGAGAATTGAACATGTTCATTTCCACTCGCGGCGATTTACTCGCGGTGAATTCATCTTAGTCGCAGCGAGTAACCTGTCACACCAAGCGTGTTTGCTTGCGGCGATTGCATTCGCAGCGAGTATTCGCTCCGTGTGACCGAGGCTTTCAGGTAGAACTTCGATAGTCAAGGCCAATCGCGCCTTTTCGAAGGTGAAAAACTCGCTTGCTTCCGCATGCGACGCATTGAGTCATCTTTGGACGTTCGAATGCCTGTAATACAACCAATACTACATGATCAGTTATGGTATTAAAAATACTATTGGCAATACTAGTACCAAAAAAGTGGTCACTGGTTTTCTTTGGCGGTTCTTCCCAATGGAATCTTACTTGTAGAACTCGCCGGAAAAACAAACAGAAAAAGTACTATTTTTCTCTTTTGACATTCAGTATATGTGCATAATGTATTTACACTGAATACACTGATCTGAATCTGAATCTGAATCAAATATGAATGCGACAAAAGAAGACGAACCGGCAGATGCTCGAGATATATGTTAGAAAATCTGACAGCTCGCGCCGAACGCATGCCGATGAAATCTAGGTGAGTCGATCCCGAGCAGTTTATACTCATGGTGACGTCACTCTACGAAGGATTGTCAAAATCCGTCCTTTTCTGCCATACAGATGACGTCACCATGATTACAGACCGCTCGAGAGCGACTGCCATATTGCGAACGAGCGGGAGATATTGCTACCGAGAAAACTACTGTGCAGTGGCGCTTAATTCACATGGAGTGACTACTTAGTAAATAATAATTATTACCAGTTGAAAAAAATCCATAAGGCTGACACAAAAAGTACTATCTTTCTAAATCCTGGCCTAACTGGAGCATAACGTGCAACACAATGAATCATAATAGGAATATAAGAAATCTTGTTTACCATTTTATTAACAGATGTCTGATCATGTCTACACAAAAATAATGGAAAGTCCCATCGTTTCCCATGTCTCATGGTTGCCCTCCCTACTTTTTATTGAAACAAATTTTATTCGTGTACATGACAAATTGTAAAACTATCCAAACCCAAATCTGTCGTCCCTCTTTCAGGTGTTCCTACAATTTTGCTATGTGGAATTTGGACCACTGTACTTCGTCGTGATGTAAGGAGAAATAAGCACGACGAACGTGACGAAACACGATATGGGACAGTGCGGGATTAGTACATTTTTTAAGCTTATGACGTTTTCCATTTTCAAAATAGCAGCGTAATGTTGAGATTTTTTAATAAAGAAGCTGTACCTACTTGCGTCAATTTCTTATGTTAGTATTACTTCGGCCACCATAGTAGCCAAGTCTTGAAATCGTGCGCGAAAAATGTTAGTATGCACGATAACTCGAGTAAACTGCGT
>JAOPUG010000037.1:17446652-17457113 GCA_027564375.1 Micropterix facetella | reverse complement strand
GTTAAAATTCATGGTCTTCCTTTTATTTCTGACACTATGTTATTTAGCAAAAAATAATCCTTATGATGAAGCCTTTCCTTATATTATTAAAATAATCCTTATATTTTTACTGTTATAAATCGTGTTAAGTCGAGAATTATTAGCAATTATTTAACAGAGAACTGAGCAAGATAATTTTGCTATATAGAATATTAACGGGGTTATAAATTATAAATTAGAATTAGGCGATAAAATTATTATTAAACGAACACTGCCTGATTTAAGATTTTAATGGGTGTTTTGTGAGATTATTATGTTCTAGATTAGTTTAATAAAGGCACATTCACTTATATTTGAGAGAATTACTTTGTTTGTCCAACGATCAGCTGACAGTAGGTTTTTGATATTTCAGTAGATTTCAGGTTTCAAGTTTAGATTATTCAGCAATCTCTTCACGTCTGGCTTCAAAATAGGTCGAATGATGGGATTTGGACATTTTGAAGGCAGAGAAAGCATGCACCAGTGGATTTATTGATGCTAGTCCCACGGCAGTGGGTTAGGTGGCGGCTCAACAGTGTAGAAAAATGAACAACTGGTTCTAGTTAATATCAGCAGCTTGGACAGAAGAGACAATTTCAAAAGGCTAGTCAGGTTGGAATAACGAATAAGGATTGAATTACGTTACACGAATTGCGCCATTAGAAAAAACGGGACGTAATATATTAGTAAAAAAATACTATAAACTATCTTTCTCCCTATCCTTCATTTCCGACTTGTATAGGCACAATTCCGACTGGTATATCCCATTCTACATAAAAAAAAAACATTCTTCAGTTTTCCCCAAACTCTTTCTAGTTGTTTCTTTAAGTGTCTTTTTTCTAACAGCACTATCACATTCAGTACAAAAGAAATCCTTCAAGTTTAGACGAACCATTTGTATATGCTGCTCAAGATGTCTCTTATTATAAAGGCATGATCACATTTTATACAAAAAAAAATAGTCACATACAATATATACCATATCCTGCACAAATATATTTCTCCAATTTTTAATGAACTAAGTTTCATGCATCTTGAACTGATCATTTTCTGCCAATGAACGATTACGTTCCGTACAGAATTATTATTCAAGGTCAGATGGACCATGTCTTCATTTGGATTTAATTGCATATTGTGTTAAAGAATGGTCGCATTTCGTAAAAGAAAATTTATTCTTTCTTTTTATGAATGATGCCTATGTGTTTTCTCAGGTATCCTTTTCGAGAAAATGCCTGACTGCATTCATGACAAACATATTTCTTCAATTTTAGATGTACAGCGTCTACATGCCTCTTTAGATATGCTTGTTGCGGAAAGGCATAACTGCATTCCTGGCAAACATATTTCTTCAATTTTAGATGTACAGCGTCTACATGCTTCTTTAGATTTGCTTGTTCTGAAAATGCATAATTGCATTTCAGACAAACGTACTTTTTTAATTTCAGATGCACGGCGTCTACATGCTTCTTTAGATCTAACTGTCGAGAAAAGGCATGACTACATTCCTGACAAATATATTTCTTTAATTTTAAATGGACGGCGTCTACGTGCGCCTTTAGTTGTTGTTGTGAAGAAACGGCATTGTTACATTCTTGGCATACATATTTCTTCAATTTGATGTGAACACCATTAATATGTCTGTTTAAGTTGCTTTTATCAGTAAACGCTTTGTCACATTTCGGACACGAAAAAGATTTTCCTTTCTTAGGTCGTCGTTCGCTCCGTAAATTTCGCTCCGAACTGCCACTTGGATTACTATTTGGTTCCGGTTTAATAAAGCAAGCCTCTCCTTCGCAAAATTCTACTATGTTACTTTTGACATCTGCATGAAACTTTGTATCATCGGATTCGATTGCCACCGTTTCAATTGCGATAATTTCACTTTCATTGGGTAAAAATCGTTCGCTGTTAACACTTGGACCACTATTTGGCTCTGGTTTAATGAAGCACCACTTTTCCTCATTAATGTCGACAATATTTCCTTTCTTATCAGAACCTGCATTGAAATCTGCCAGCGGAATATTTGCACCCGAATCATCGGAATCTATTGCCTCCGTTTTAATTGTGACATTTTCTTCTATTTTCACTCTGACGCTGCTGGAAATACCGACAGTATTTTGATTCATCGTGATATACGTAGCGATCAAAGCACACTCGACTTGATATATATCGACCGAACAAGATTCTGACGGCTGTTATTGTTGCCAGGTTCGAAATATTCGTTTTCTATTTGGTAAAATAGTGTTTTTTTGCGAGTCTGCGAAAAGTCGACGTATTGCAGGAATTCCCTCGCATTAAACATTGATTTCAATTGCAAAGATTTATAGATTGCGATATTTTAATAAGATATCCTAGTATCAATTAATAAGTCAATAGGTTTATGAATCATCCAAAGTCGTTGAAAATATTTTAAAATGCGTTAGCTTTTTCAGTAAAAAATCGAGTATTCAAGTAACTTTTCATGAATGTTAGTATAAAACTGGTACGAAAGGTTTCCAATTGTTTAGAGTGTTCTTCAACTGTTTTTTGACTCTGAAATTAACGAAAAATGTCTCATTCTTCTTCTTTATAACCATTATTGTGATTCTCAGAGGAGAAGCCCTTTTGAGCATTTTTATCAAATTGTGTCCATGGAGTGGGCCTAAATCTGTCGGTAACGCTCTGACATCGATGGTAAACTGGGGTCTATCCGCTGGTGTTTACGTCACTCGCCGGCTTTCGCCAAATCTGTCTAGTTCGACGATTCACCTCCTCGCCCGTCGGTTTGTTGTAATGGGTAGTCACCTCAGTATGATACCAATTTAGGCCCGTTTTTAAGAGCCAGAAAGTTTGATAAGTCACACGGGCGGCGATAGTATCTGACGAGGAGAAGCCTCGCGTTTCAGATGGAAAGTTTCCGCAGAAAATTGAGTTAAGGTTTATAACCTTTCAGAAACTGGTGCCATGTAATGCAGGTGTAAATCTAGACCACTTACACCCTTAATTAGGCAAATATAATTATGAAAAAATGTCCTAAATAATAAGCTATTTTTCAAGATGTAGATCATACAAATCAAATAGCAATTAAGAAAGTTAAGAAATATATAGAAAATTATCTATAACTTTAAATCGGAATATTTCCAAAATTGTTAAAATAATGTAACCTTACGTAGTTTAGGCATACACTAGCAATATTTAGGAGTATCTAGATATAGTATTTAAACATATAATTTTAAGATAAATACAATGATAAAATACCGGTAACAACACCTATTGCACATCAATGCAAGTACAAACCGTGCCACTCGGCGAGATGTGCCTAGCGCGAGAATTCTAAAATAACCAATTTAAATATTCACGGGGAAATACGACCAAGCGGAATGTTTGGCGGGAAACACATCGTTTTTCCCATCCGAAAGGCTATTTAAGCAGAGAGTCTGACTCACTATTGAGTTGTGTGCGCCATCGCCAACTTCGCGAATGTCACATATTAAAAGTTCGTTCAAATAAATATTTATAAATCATTCTAGTAGTGGTTGTACTAATATGTTGATAGGTTGTATGAAAAATAACTGCGTGACGGAACGTAACAGCCCTCGGGTGTTTCTTAATAATAATAAATAAATATTCTAATAATCAGAACCCTAATCTTACGAGTTCTTCAGATAAGTTCGAACTATAGACGATAAAAAAACATTACGATCACAAAACTTTAGTGGAAAAATTGCTGTAAACTTTATTTCACTGTGTTGCTAAGAATTAAAATCTTCCTCTTTTGAAAGTGACTTTTTCTACGTAAGCTAGTTTTCCAACGGACACCTGTGGAAATACAAATTGAGTAGTGAGTGCGACCGAGCCAACGTCCAGCTTCACCAGGTCTTCGAGTGAACTCTCGAAGTAAATCGATTTATCATCGAATCACCGACTTTCAACGGGGAAATCGTCACTGAGGCCTGTGCCCGACTCAACTTGCCAAAAACTAGACACATTGGTAAGTCGATCATTTCTCCATCACCGTGGCAAGTTAAAGCAAAACGTGAAGGAGCTTGCGATGGACCCATACCATCAGGTGATACTGTGCCGCGTCTGAGGGCCCCTAGAAAGGCCGTCACAGGCGTCAAAGTAAATTTTATGTATATTGTTCAATTTGTTTTTCGATTTACTACTTGAGGAAAAATCCCAGCACATTATTAATACCTACGTAAATAATAGACTATTGTTTTTATAGTAATGTGTATGTTTTTATGTAGATTATATAAAAAAAATATTTTTGTAATATTTTCATTGTTTGAGAGAATTGAACCATTATCGACCGGGGAGCAGTGAACCATGGTTTACTCCTTCCCTTAGGAATATTTTTCTAGGTATAAATGAAAGAATTATAGATAATTATTTCACTTACAGCAGTAACAATGACACGAATTGATAGAAGGACTACACATTATGGTACAACTACAGAGGACCAAATTAAAAATGCTTTGGAATTAATAAAACAGAGAAGCAGCGAAAATATCACATATCCCGTATACGACTCTTCGACGATACTGGAAGAAGTTAGATTAATAAATTGAAGGAAACAATATAATGACACCAAACTACTATGCCAAAAGAATATTCACCGATGAGCAGGAGCTAGCACTGAAATCTTTATCATTAATTTGTTCCAGGATGTTTTATGGTCTTCCATTTAATGAATGTCGTCGTGTGGCATATGAGATGGCGGTTATAAACAAAATTAATGTTCCTCAAAACTGGCACACCGATAAAATGGGTGGTATCGAATGGATGCATAATTTTAGAAGACGTTATCCAGATTTGTCTTTCCGAACACCTGAGGGTTGTCTTCTTTGTAGGGCAACATCGTTTAACGATCACAATTGTGAATATATTTTTCAGTAAATTGAAAAAAGCTATGACAAGGTCACCAGCATTTGCAAATGGCACAAGAATTTACCACTTTGATGAAACTTGGACCGTTATTGTACATAAACCTCAAAAGGTAATATTATTTCTATGAAAAAGTGCTATTTATTTTTATAAATCCTTCTACCGGTTCCTTCATTATGTATTTTATTTCTAGGTCATCGCAGAAAAAGGTATCAAGAGTGTTTCCAAAGTTACTAGCGGAGAAAGAGGAACTCTTGTAACTACTTGTGCAATAATTAGTGCCTCTAGTCAATATATTCCACCAGCATCTGTCTTTCCTAGAAGACATTACCAGGGTAGGAGCAGGGTAGGAGCAGGGTAGGAGCATTACTGGGGGTAGGAGCCCCCAGTGGAACTCTCGGTCTGGCCACTAGAACCGGCTGGATGAACAGCGAACTCTTCCTTAAAGTTGTGAGGCACTTTATCAAATGCACATCCAGCTATGATCCAGCAGCAGAGAAAACCCATCATTATTAATATGACAACTGTGAAGCTCACCTGGCTATAGCAGTAATCGATGAGGCCAAGGAGCATGGAGTTACAATCTTGACTGTACCACCTCACTCAACTAATAAATTACATCCCTTAGATGTAGGATATTTTGAGCCATTCAAAACGGCATACAATGCAGCAATAGATTCCTGGACCCTTCATAATCCTGAGAAAACCTTTAGCATTTATCAAGTGGTATCATGTGTTGGAATATCATATCAATAGGCAATGACGCTCTCTAATATCATATCGGCATTTAAAAAACCGGCATACTTCATTAAGACCGAGAAGTATTTATAGAAATTGATTTCACGTGTAGTGCGATTACTGACAGGGATTTAGAAATAGAAGACATCCCAATGATATAAGACGTAAATTCTGCCATACCGACACGTAAGTGTTTAGGGTCAACTAGCATTTTCATTAGCTATCGAGCCTTTCGATCCTAAGCAACAACTATCAACATCATTTGCTCAGCCTGTCAAGCCTAATCAAAAGGAATTAGCTTGATCTAAAAAAAATCTAAGCCCACAGCAATTCAAGGGTTATCCCAAGGCAACAAAACGAAGTGATAACCCAAAGAATCGTAAAAAGGGGAAATCAATGATAACCACAGACACTCCCGAAAAAAATGAAATCGAAAATAACCTTGCAATAAAAAGATAGCTAAAATAAAGAAAAATATACGACATGCTTCGAGCAGCAGCGTAGAAGAAGAGGAGAAAGAAGCCATATTACAGGATTGATAAGATTCTGATTTGGAAGATTTGATTATTGGTGAAGAAACATTACCTACCTTTAATGACAATCCAGCTGAAAGAGATTATATTTTAGTCAAATTTACTTTAACTAAGAAGCCTAATGTTGGAAATATATTAGGTGAACTCGAATTCATAGAAATTATTCTTGTAAAAAAGGCGATATGTTTATAATGCCAAATATTCCTGACATTACGAATACCTACGCCTTACGAGGATATTAAAATGATTCTACCTTGATCAGAGTTTTCAAGGACAACTAAAAGACGTCATTGACATTACAAATTCGCTTTAAAATTTTATTCAATAATATTCGTTGATCATTAAAAAAAATACTAATCCTTATGGCTCACTTATACCCAGGATGTGGTTCATTCCTTCCCGTGCATGGGTAGAAGTGAGCCAATAGGTATTTCGTACTTAGTAAGTTAAAACTTAAATACACTTTTAATTATTTAAATGTGTTTTATTTACGATGCAATAACAATAACTATTGCTTCTTACCGCTTATTCGTATTTTTTTAGTTTACAAGCTATGACTGCTGTAAAAACGATTGGTTCACTCCTACCCGTGCCCCCCTATATAAAGAGTGTTTTTTTAGAGGTTTGGTTTTTATATTAACAACACTTTTTTCCATCTACAGCCAATTTGACAGTTGACAGCTGACTAATGCTCAGTTCGGTTTGCTATTTTAACATGACTAGGCTTACGTCAGAACATGCCATATACCGCGCGATACTATCAATTTATTCCGGGAAACATTCTATGAGCGCATAATTTCGCATTTATGGACCTGTGAACTGGCTTCCACGATCGTGTGATCTCACACCTATGGAGTACTTTCTTTGGAGATATGTGAAGTCACAAGTCTAAGCCGGTAAACCACTGACGTTAGATCACTTGGAAGTCAATATTCGCCGCGTAATTGCCGATATACGACCTTAATTGTTCGAATATGTGGTCGAAAATTGGACTTCCCCATTGCGCTACATTGGAGCCAGCCATGATGCCAATATGCCCGAAATCATGTTTAAACACTATTGGCATAAAATTTTCTTTTAAATAAAGCCAATACCATAGCCATTAACATAATTTTTGTGTGTTTTATTTCATTTTATAGTTGTAAGGGTCTAAATTGTATACCTCTAAAAAAAACCTATATTTCAGCATCCATCACAAAAAATCTTTGTCCCTTCCAGATAATCATTAACTTCGTAACGAATAACGTTACGAATAGCAATATGCAAATTGGCATAGAGAAAACCCAAGGGTTGTTAAACTTCGGCACATATAATTACATTCTGACTTCTCGTTATTTTTGTCTAAATAGATGGATAGATCCCAAGCGACATGTACCTAATTTTACGCGTCTCAGTTTGGCCAACAACTTTCGTTTTTGCTATTTCTAGCGTTAATTCTGTTTTAAGCAATAAAAGTGTAAAAAACCTTAAAATTTTGACTTTTGACGCCATATAGCGGCCAAGTCGAATACTAATTCAGGACCGCTGCAGTACCAACGCGCCGAAGCCAGGTTCTTCCTGCATGACGATCGTCGATTAGTATCGAGTATATAATTAAATAAAATAAATAATATTAATAAAACATATTAATGACCCCAGGCGACATGTACCACATTTTACGCTTCTCATCATGGCTAACAAATTTCTTTTAGATACATCCACCGTTTATTCCGTTTTAAGCTCTAAAAACGCAAAAAATTGATTTTACGGAGACAATTTGTATTTCAGGTGCTCCAACCGTAGGTTAACAGACCCGAAAATTAACTGGGCTCTGCGCATTGGCCATAAATGTTGATTGGTGAAAGAAAACTTTAAAACTGACGTAGTTTATTCGAGGTGCATAGTAACATTTTCACGCATGAATCCCACCGCGGTGGGCCGAAGTAATTTAATTTCGTAATGGATAAAGAAATTTCTTATATATTACTTATGAACACATTTCAAATGTCAATATACATATAAGTGGGTTATAGATATAGGTGGGTTACAATAGTATACATACATAAACCTGTATTCAACATTTTTTCGGTTACAAAACTTAAAATTTAATTCTACCGTATTTTTTGGATTGTATACCATTTTTCTTTTAAATTATATCTAAAGCTATTATAAACTACAGCAAATAAAACTAAATTTTGGGTTAACTTTGAACATGACACAAATTAAATGTCACTTAACATTTTACGCCAGTGTTAGCCCGCAGACTGACGCGCAACATATTGAAATCGTCAAGTGGCAAAAAAACAGATTTTGTTCAAAACCAAATTTCTCCACGTTTTAGAACATTAAGAACCAGATATTCGATTTTTTGGATGGATGGGATGGATGTCCGTCTGTCATCGATATGTCAAGAACGCATTTCCGATTTCAAAAATTCATTGATTAATCTGTTTTAGTCATCAATGGGAAAGAGACGATTATATGTTAGCGGTCGTCCATAAACTATAACAGGATGCTGCTATATAAACAGACTATTGAAAAATCATATTTTCAGCTATACGGTCACTAACCTTTTATTAGTTCTTAGACTTAAAAAGAAAAACCTAATATTTAAGCATTTTTTTGTTGTCGGATATGGGATTTTCAGTTACAAAAGCCTAAGGGACTTAAGATGCCATAAGTCAAGAATGCGTTGTCGGATTTCAAAAATTCTTTCGACGATATGTATTATTCATTGATGAAAAGGCCTGGTTTAGCCCCTTATGAGAAACCACATTTTCATCATAAAATGATAAATAATACACAAAAAAACCATTATTGGAGTGCCCAATCAAAAAGGGAAGGGAAGGGGGGAGGAGATGATTATTTAATATTTTGTGATGCAGCTGCTGCTTTGATGCAGGGCAACGAAGTTTCGTGACGGATAACATGTGGAAACTGGTTCCAAAGTCGTGTAGAATTGATGGTAAATGAGTAGGTAGGTGAAAAAAGAAGTCTGATGTAATGGAATTAATATAGTGTTGTCCAAGGGCGTAGCCAGGATTTTGCTCAGGGGGAGGGAGCAGCCAAGGGAAAACTAATAATATACATGCTACAAAAACATTTATTATTGGAAAAAATATTTATTTGATTACACTAAGCTATTTTCTTCAGGAAATTTTGAGATTATTTGCTAACTAAATTAAGATTGTGTTTTTTGTGGCATGAAAGAATATTATGGATGTGCTATGGAACTATTCAAGACTTTTTAAAGGAATGTTTTTGACTTTTTAAGGGCATGTAGTTTTCTGCGCTCACGAATTCGTCATATGAATGAGTTGATTAGGCTTGCGGCTCCCAACTTCGAGACCTTAAGTTGTGAAGCAGGGAGCTGCCATATAAAGTGTGTTTTTATAGAGGTATAGAACTTTGAAATAAAATAAAACAAAGATGTTTTTTTTAATTGACATGAAATTTAAAAAAAGTTCTCTAAGTTAAAAAAATCCATGATGTGGATCCTCTGTGTTTGTCCTCCCATTTTCCAACATCCAAACCTACATGTTACATGTAGGCAACATCCAAACATACAATTTAAAGTTCATATATTTATATGACGATTACATGATTAATATAGGCTATTTACAATCGCGATATAACATCATGGTAGCGCAGAAAATATCCGACAACACCAGAGAAAACAGGAAAGTATTCCATTTTTCCTACTTAAAGAATGCGCCCACGTCGTTGTACGACATTACCGCGGGCGGAGTTGCGGGTACAGCTAGTCTGTATAGCAACATATCGACAGACAATCCATGATTGGTGGTAGGTAAGAATGAGCTGCGAAATTAGTAGGCATGGAGCGTTTGACAGCGGATAAAATGTTCTTATTTATAACCAGTCCATTTTATGAGGAAGACTCTATACCAAACTCGTTCTGCAAATTCTCACACACTAAAATCCCTATTAGTCGATGTACCGTCGCCTTTGACAAAAAAGGCAAATAGTGGGTGTCGCCAACAGATGAACAGATGCCGCTACGTCAGTATGATGTGGGCTGCAACTGTTATTCCTAAGTGTTATTCGACGAACTCTTATAAGCCATGACGTCATGAGTTGTCAAAATGTAAATTCTTGCAGATGCTAACCAAATCACTATTTGCTAAAAGTAGATTCAAACTAGTAGTAAGATGAAACGTACAAGTACTTTTCAAAATTCCAGTGTTGGGATCAGATTGTTATAACGGGTGTTTTTTATAGAGGGATAGAACTTTAAGTTGGCAACACTTTTTAACTGGCGGCCATTTTGTCAGCTGTCAAGTGATTTATGTTTAGTTTGGTTTGGCAT
>JAOPUG010000037.1:17253037-17266437 GCA_027564375.1 Micropterix facetella | reverse complement strand
CTCGCCGCGCAGCCGCCGCGCCAGCTGCAGCTCACGCTGCTTGCTCAGGTCCGGCAGCAGCGCCGCCAGCTCGGGGAAGAGGCGCTCGAACGCGGTGCCCGTGAGCGCGCGGCACAGCTCATAGTACGCCTCGCCTGACACGGCACCCTCGCGGAACGATCGCGACGCGCGCTTGAACTGCCCGATCATCTCAACGTCGTGCAGGATCGCCGCCAGATCCTCCACGAGGCGGCGGTTGCGCGAGTCGAAGTCGGGCGGCGGCGCGAAGCTGTGCGGCGCGCCGTCGTCATCATCACCACGGAGCGCAGCCGGCGAGAACCCCGGCGGCGTCGGCGGGCCGAACCCAGGCGGCGTCGGCGCAAACCCGGGTGGCACAGCAAGCGTCGCGTTGCCGTTGCGCGTCCTCGCTTCTCTCTCGCTCCTCGCCGCTGCGTCCAAGTACGTGTTCCTCTTGAAATTGTCCGCGCGATATTCGTTCGACGCCTCCACGTCCGCAAATCCATCGGCCGAAACGAAGTTCTCTTTGCCCTTTTTCTTCTTCTTTCCATTCTGCTGCTTCTTCTCGGTCTCCGGTTTCGGCTCTTCGATCGGTGCGTCATTCTGCGCATAATTATTATTATTGTTGACAGTGGTCTTCTTGTTTTTGGTTTTCGTTTTGAGTGTGGGAAAATCGGCGACGGGATCGAAGTTTTCGGGCGGAGGAGGGAGTGTGGGAGGAGACGCCACTTTGGACTTCTTGGGCTTGTCCTTTTTGACGGTTATCCAAGCCGGGACAGGGGGCGCCGCCGCCGACGCAGACAAGGCGGGGAAAGCCTCCACGGACCGAGACGGCGGCGGTGCCTTCGGCCGGTTCGACTGAACGCTTCGGTCGGACTCGAAATCTTGCCGATTCACCAGCGCTATCTGTAAAAATGAAAAATAGAATTGGTTTAACTACAATTTTTTTTTATACTCCTTACGTTTTTTTTTTTATAAATTAACATTGTGCGCAAAAAAATCTGGGCATATTGGTATCGTCTGACCTGAAGTGAGAAAAACATATCACCAAAGTAAAAAGGCAAACTCCTTAACGTATTAGATTAAGAAAGCGAGTAAATAAGCTCTCAAACTACCATCTTCGAGACGACGACAGGAAGCTATTAATATAGAGTTTTGCTTTGAACCATCGGAAGCAATTTGTACCGGATCGACTCTCTGCAAATATCCACAGCACAACTCATGGGCCTACTGAGCGGACTGCCCCCCTCTCGCCTCAGCACCTGCCCTTCGGCTCAACAACTTCTCCATACTTCAGACTCCCTGATCACAGCGCGCTCGCAACCGCACATCTCACTTGTAACTGCAGAGGCGCGTGTGTGCAACTATTAAGTAATCGATTACCATCAAATAAACTACATTTAATAATGTATCGCTTCATATATCAATTCGTTAATTGGTGACCCCGACATACGAATACAGACCTTCGTCAAAAAGTGTAGTACACGAAAACTATCAGAGGAAGACCACAACCGGACGACGCGCTTCCAGACGCTAACTTTTTAACTAAATTTCAAGCAATATATCGCCAATATATCATAACGTTATATTAGTCACCCCTACATTCGAACAAACACTTCTCGGAATGAATAGGCAAAACGACAGTGATGGATGGGTCCATCACTATGGGTCTCATCCATAGTTACAATTCGGCGCACAAAATCAGTTGGATCCGTCATCTTACACAAAGTTTTCTCATGGTTAATTCGTGATGTAAAATGTACCGTACCCGTTTTTCTGATATGCATGGCCCCAGCTTATCTCATGCACCTTTAATCGCCGATCGTCCAATACCATAGTGTGCACCTTTTTGATGTTTTCTTCTGAGTTTGCACTTTTTGGTCATCCTTCACGTGGATCATCTTCAAGTGATCTACGACGGTGGCAGACTCAGACTAAATGAAGGAGCAGACTCCTTATAAACCTTTACCAACTGTGCATGAATTTTCGTTGGCGAGAAACCATCCAGAACGAAGAATTTTATGACGGTGCGATACTCCAGTTTATGTATACTTTAAACAGCCATAAAAAAAACCTTTCAACAGATTACTACTCCTCGACGTTTAGGACCTCCACCTCAACCTCCTGGAAAGAAACATTATCATGGCGTCAATCAAAAAACCAGCCACTTCGATAATGATAACCTCGACCCTCAACGCTAGGAACACACTCCAGCATCTTGGTTAGAACCATATTATCATGAGGGAAAGAAAACAACGGCAGCATCCAAAGCAACTGTCCAGGACAACGCAGAACCAACGCAAGCAGCGCCAACAATCAACCGCTCCGCAACAAGGCCGCGCACATCGAACGTTCATGCGCATGCTTTACGCAACGAGAGGGCAGCAAAACCGCCACCTCCACCAAGCCAACAGCTAGGAATCGGTGGCACACAAGCAAACTCAACACCCTGTCTCAGCGACCGCAACGACAGAACACACCAACCAAGATAACGACCCGCGGATACCGCATACAGAACAACCGAAATCAGCAATCCATGAAGACAGTAATCTGGAAATCCACCACGTTGCTAAATGGCTAGAAATTTCTTCCGCAACCTACCTCAGATTTGTTTTACTTTCAATTCTTGTGCGAGTATAGTTTTTTTTGTTGTATTTTCTTTTTCAAATTGAATTTTCCGCATTTCATCTTTAAAACACGGTACTAATTTTTAAATTTTCTTTTGACACTAGATTTTCCCCTTCTCTTTTTTTTTTAAATTTTCATCCATTACAACACTACAGCTAACCACCTCACGTCGACGGCATACACACTTTACGATTATTTATGTAGAGTCATATTTCCTTTATATAACCTTATACATAGATAACATATTTTAGAGCAGATTTAGGACATGCTCAAAACTTTAGGAGCAGTAATGTGCTGGATAAACTCACTGCAAATATTCACCACGCAGCTCTATTGCCCTACGCGAAGAGCGGACAGCCGTCTGTCCCTCGACTTCAGTTCAACCACTTTTCCATTACAGCGCGCTCGCAACCAGACATCTCCCGTAACCGCCGCTGCGCCCCGCGGTGGCGCCTGCGTGTAAATATTTTGTAATCGATAACCACCAAATAAACTACAATTAGTAACGTATAGCTTCACTTATTAATACATTATAACTTTCTCTCCAACAGAGCAGAAGCCGAGGACTGGAATAAGTTTTAAATGGAACGAAAGATTTTAAGAACGCATTACATAAACTTAAGAAAAGTGAAAGGACAGATCGAAACTATACCAATGCAAAAATAATATTAATAAGAAACATCAATATTAATTTTATACTGCTCGATTGTTTAAACATAATAATTTTAGTTTTGCTGAAATTACTGACTCACTTTAGGTTTTTGCGGCGCGGATGCGCCGACCGAAGGATGATTATCGCACATGGACAGCGACGGAAAGTCATCCTCGAGCACGGACGCTGCGGATCCTGTCAACCTGGAGGTGGAAGGCCGGGTCAGTCGGAAATCGTCGGCGGTCGGTCGGCGCCCCTGCACCTGGACGGAAAGGTTAGGTTTGCTGCTCGTCCGGATCACCTGCGGAGAAGTGACTAATGGGTAGATCGGGGCCAAACACCTATGGATGGATTCATTTGTGGAGTCTGCACTTGAATGTATTAGTTTCTTCGTACGTACGTAAGCCTAATATCGTAAAATTCCCGGAAGGTGGGTCATTTTACTTATTACCGCTTGGTCATATCGTATCAGAATTCGCTTTTTGATACATGTTGCACATTCATTTCTAAAGGTTTTCCTAGGTTTCCTAATAATCCCTGCGACTTCGTCATAATGAAATAGATTCCTTCTCAAAAATTCTAAATATAACAAATAAATGCATGTGATAGCTGAAGTGTCAGATAGTAATTCGTTGTTGCAATAAAAAAGTAAAATATCAATTTATTAGTAGATATTAGTTAAACAACAAACCAAATATAAAATATTTTAATCTTATTTATTTTTTTTTGGAATAAATTTAATAGTTAATTTCCACAGACCAAAATATTATTTTTTTGGTTGCCTGTTAGATTAAAATGTCAATTTCACTGTCATTGGCCAAGATAGCAAGTGTGAAGGAGCCTCTCCTTTTACGCTCCGGGCGAACCAATGTTTTAAGAATTAGTTTCTGCCAGAATCGCTTAGAATTATCAACAGGCTATAAAAAGCTTTCATCTTTTTTTTTTTTAATGTTCAACACGTGTTCTTAAGGAACGTACATCAACTCTGACATTACTGTCAAATAGGAAAATTGATTAGTAATGTCCCACGAAAACTCTAGTTATATACTACAAAGAAAATATAGTTGTGCAACGTCCTATATTTTGAAGGTTCACCAAGAAAAGTAAGCGTCTTCCAATTACAAATTAAAAAACTGCCACAATCGCCAGAGCCCAGCACGAGTATGTGATGAGATTTGATACAAAAATTTGACAAACAGACGTGAATTAGAGTAGATGATCACATCCAGTTACAATAAAATTAAGTGGTGATCAAATGAAGGTTGAGGCGATTGATTTTTTTTGAGGCGCACATTTACTTTATTTGCCTACAGAGTTAAAATGATACTCACCCATACAAGGGAGCGACACACAATAATTAAATCATTATGAAACAAAATGTTATGACATTATGGCTTTAAATTCTCTCCTTCTGCCTCGCCTTGTCACTTGACAAAAACTCATTTGCCCTGTTAGATATCTCTGCAACGATTGCCGCCATTTCATTCGATGACGGCACAGCATTTATGATTTTTTTTCTTTCCCTAGAAAATTGTAGAATTTATTTAGATAATAAAGATTATAATTATTTTACCTTGTAATTTATTATTTTTCATGCAATCCTAAATAACCTTACAAAACAAAATCTTAACTGTCTGAAACTCAGGACAATCAAATACAAAAAGGAAGTTTTTTGCAAACTCTAGAAAGCGCTCATGTAAGTAATCTACACTGGCATAATATGGAAAAAACCATTTTCTCTTTCTCTCAATTTAAGTGCTAGGAAATTAGTACTAATGACTTCCGTAATAAGACTTGTGCAAGTATATGAACGCAATGCAAGCTTTGATACTATACTTCGTAAGGCTATACGGAATTCTATCTGATGCGATGATTTTAACAAGGCATTTGTTTGCGAAACGTGCATTCAAGCTTGGACTTCACCGTGGAAAATTGTATGAATACGCACTGCGGGTGAGGGTCCGTCGACGGTGTGGCGATGGGTGATGTCGAAGCGAACGGCGGGCTGCGAGGTCTGCGGGGGCTGCGAGGGCTGCGCGGGTGCGCCGGCACCGTCCAGCGCAGGGAAGTTGGCGTTGTAGCCCTGCTTGCAGCGGCCGCCCTTCGGCGGGACGATGTTGCCGAGCGGGACATGGGCCGCCGCCGCGTTTCCGCTCAGTGAAGGGAAGTCTTGAGCGCTGAGCGGGTCTATCTTCGGCGGCGGCGCCTGATAAATAGGCTCTTCTTCCATCGGTGGCTCTGGCGCTTCGGCGGCACTGCGCAAAATGAAAACAGCCACATTAAAGAATGAGAAATGGCTCCCGTCGAAGACGAAAACGCGACGATGGAATACCTCGGAGGTCTCTGCTCTCTCTGCTGTTGATAGCCGTTGGGTCGGTTAAAATTGGGCGGCGGTCGGGGAGCCAGAGAGAAGTGCCACTCGAGAGTTCGCGCCTGTCGAGCCGCCGCTCTTGGTAAACCGCGACCGTGCACCTGAGCCTGAAACGATTTCGCACGGACGAGGGTTAATTGTGAGATATATAAATGGTTAATTTGGCCGGGCCAAGAAGTAATCGACGCTCGCCTATTCGACCCCATCCCCTCGATTTACCGGTCGCTTTCCAGGTCTGCATAACCCCGAGTTTAGAGTTTGTACGAAGACATGTGAGCATTACGGGTACTGGGAAAACAACGCTAACCTAATATGCACAGTCAAATAAACAAACACAGGAAAAATATATAGCAAGAATGACACGCGAAAAGTAGTTTAGAGGAAATAGCTTTGAATGTAGAAAATATTCGTAAGTCGGTGAAATATAGATCGCTTTTAAAAATAATCTGCAAATATCAACAATTTGTATGAGGACCATTCGACAATTAAAGACAAATTGCCATTGTATTACAACGAACGGGTAGTGAAGTTAGAGAAAACCTTCAATTACACGCAATTCAATTCGAAGAAAAATATTACAGTATCAGGGCTGCTGTAACTGTAACGTTTCCTGAATTTGAGAAATGAATAACTACATCTATATACGAATCAAAAACTGTCTTATCAGGGATTACTTTGCCGAAGTTACAACTTTCGGAGTTTAGTAGAAATCTCAAAATTTGGGCACATTTCAATGATCTATTGTTCATTTAAATTACCAGTGTCAGATATTCAAAGCATTTGTATCTATGTACGTTCAGCTTGCAAAAGTAAAGCTTTATCAACGACATCCTCGTTGCGTCTTACCAAAGCTAAAAACATGCGTGGCAGACGTTGCCACATTCTTATAGTGATGTAGGTTTATTAACCCTCCAACCACTGGAGATTTTCCTATTTTTTATATAAAATTACGGACCATTTTTTTTCCATATTCAAAATAATTGTCATGATTATATTGAAGCAATGAATCAAGAAAACCAAAAACTGACATTTTCAAGTGAAATTTTATTTACATAAAATGTGTACATTATGCGGGAATCGTGAATATCACATTCAAGGGATGAAACAGAGAGGAAAACTTATTAATATTTTTTTCTTAATGTGGTAAATCCTGAAGCCAGGTTCCATACACAATCCCACATTGCAATCAATAGCTGACAGTTGGATGTAAACAACTGAATACACAAAGACTACCGTTGCACAATTGAATGTAAATTGTGCGGCGCCTGGTGTATATTCTACGATACAGGTTGTAACTTGTAAAAATGAGTCTAGCAGAAAAAAAGCACACAAACAATGAAAAAGTGAGTAAAGAATGTAGAACTGTCTGGGTGGTATCTCAATTGTATTTTCCTGACTTGAATGTTGTCAAAGACCATTACTGCTTAAAAGAGTGAACATTTTTTTAAGTAGGATTTGTTAACATGTTTGTGAGAACATTTTATAGAACAGAGTAGATGTGCACTTTTCTACGTTTGCAAATACTCAAGAATTTAACCTTATTGTAATACTCCAATACTGATTGAACTTGCACAGATTGAAGATGTACCTGAAGCAGATTTTTTTAACTGGTCTAATTTGTTTAGAATGCATCTAGGTAAGCAACATCAGCATTATCTAGTATGTGTAACAATAAGGTCTGAATGAAGGTAAGCTTTGTTTCTTCTGGCAGGAACTTTGGTAGCGGTCAAACACTATAATAGCCAAAGTGGAATCATTTACTGATTTCATAAGTCTTTTTCTGCCAAGAAAGACAATCTTCGAGGTGTAAAAGAAGTGTACTGTAGATGAATCTGAGCCAGCTTAGTAAAGTCTGCGCCACTCCTTTTCAATTTATTTATTAATTCAGAAAATACACTCAACCTGCGACGTACCTTGTGAGCTTTCAAATCGATTTCAGTCCGAAACACAGCGGTGAGATGCTGATCGTGGCATTCTCCTTCCTCGCAGAGAAAGTGATCTTTTCTATAGTGGTCAAAGAGGTGGGTGTGCGTTTCGTAGTAATATTGCAGGCCGTCCATATCGCATAGGTGGCAGTACAAGTGCTGCTTCCGCAAATGTCGGAAGAGATCATCATTGTCCATGTAACGTTGCTGGCAAAACTCGCACAGAGGATGTCCTCTGTAAGAAATAATATTAACCTAATACTGTGAAGTTCCTTAGAAAAATAGCATGAGAATAATCCTTGTTCTTCTATCGTTGTCGGCAGACCAGCAACACTCTCCAATTTAATATATAATATAATTAATATCAGTATACTCGGCACATACCCTAGCTATCCTGTTGCTAATGTTTTTTTAAAATTATGCTAATGAACGACACTAATATTCTACACAAAATGTAGACTGTATGACGTTAACGGAACTAATATCCCCGTGAGTGCTCCCTAGAATGGGGGAGGGGGCGGACCTGGGGATGGGAACTCGGGCATGACCTGGACAGCTGGCACACGGGGCGGGCAAACCGGCCTTGTTGTCACTGATTGATTCTGAAGGAGTTTAGAAGTGTATGCTTCTTAAGACAGCGGGCATAAGCAGGTACCTCTAATGCTAATCCATAGATATGATAGTGTGGGCCATCCTATCTCGGGTGATAGTTGCCGAGCAAAGGCCGCCCCGTATCCGCTACATTCCAGTTAGGAATACCGCTTTAGAAGTAGAGGACCGCGCAAGCGACCTAGGACCTATGACCAGACAGGGGATCGGAGTAATCTAA
This sequence comes from Micropterix facetella, assembly GCA_027564375.1. Lineage (NCBI taxonomy): Eukaryota > Metazoa > Arthropoda > Insecta > Lepidoptera > Micropterigidae > Micropterix > Micropterix facetella. Next base: position 17,258,035 of record JAOPUG010000037.1, on the reverse strand, counting down.
TCTACATCTGGGAGTAAGAGAGCGAGGATCCCCACTGGGCTGAAAATTCCCAGTGCCTCGCGGTAAGGTGTTGAACTCTTACAGGCCTAGGTGGAGCTTGGTATGTAGATTCGTCTATATCCAAAGTCTCTGCGTTTCGCCTCGGGGTGATAGAACGATCAATATCGTTAAAACGCTCCGTGGTGGAAGGGTTCGCCTGTAGCAGATGACACACCTTAATATAATAGAACTGTACGTTGGGTGCCGCGTTTGCTTACTATCGATCAAAAAAGAATTGGAATACAAAACTCTCAACACAGTTTGGACCGAGTTTTAGAGTAACGGAGCGGATTTTTTTTGCGGAGATTTATTGGCCAATCAAAAATTCAATCTAAACAGTGGATGGAATCTGAGATTCAATCTTAACAGTGGATGGAATCTTAAAATAATGCTAAAGCTGTGAAATTGGCTGGGAAAGTGATGGCATCCGTCTTTTGGGACAGAAAGGGAATTTTTATGATCCGACAGGTCAATAATTATCATTGAATACTACACTAATATGTCAAACAAGCTACAAGTATGTTTTCATAAAAAAATAACAGGTTTAGTTAGAAAAAAAATCATCTTCCACTGAGGCATGGCTAAGTTTCACACATGCATCAAGGCTATGGCGAAAATCAATTACTACGAAATTACACTACTCTCTGTTGTCCCATCCATCTTATTCGCCTAACCTAGCACCGTCAAACATCCACCTGTTCTCTAGTCTGGGGTTTAACGCGGTTGTGCAGCTTGGGTCTCAATGGCCAACTCTGTTATCATGGTCGGCCCGACTCACCTCTCAACACCTATCCGGCAGCCTCCTTGAAGAGGGACTAATCTGGTGAAATCCGCTTTGCGTTCGGACCTGGGGTAACACCTCGGGCGGCCCTGAACGTTTAATGTATTGGTCAGTTTAACGGCCTTGCTAAACTGACGAAAAGCCGGGGGAGTTTGGAAGCGCAATGCGACCTAAGGAAGCGGGGGTAATTAGGTACTTTAAGCTATCTACCCTTAGATATAATACGTTAGCCACCTCATCTCGGGTGTCAAGCCGAGCATAGGGCGCCTCACAATTGTAATTACATCACAACTAGCCGACCCAGGTAATAGATGCCAGTGCGGATGTTTCCAGTAGAATCGGTCGCTCGCTTCTCTATGTCAGACCCTCAGGACTTAAGGACCCAAACCTTTTTGTTTAGGGACATGATGTGCCATTGGTTGAGTGACTTGCCGTGGTCAGTAATATCTGACGGTATGGTATTATTATGAATAGCTCTTGGTGATTTGTTGTTGGTTTAAAAAAATATTTTTTCTCTCAGGGATCGGCCAATAGGACTAACTGGTTAAAAACTCAGTTAGTCCTATGCATAGCAAACAGCCCGTAATTCTAGTCTTAAAAAACATAGTAAAGCTGCATGAAAAATTAGCAAAATAATTATTTGTACCAAAATAAATGAATTAATAACAATTGTACAATTGAATCGATTTATGAACGATTTCCTAAATAAGTGATGGCTATCCCTAGATGATTAACAATACTTATGTGCCCAGGTAAATGTGTAGCACGGTGAAGCAGCTGTAAAGATATACATGTGTATGTGCGTTGTCAATTGCAACAATGACATGTCGTATCAATTGCACCAATGACAACTGAACATAAAATGTCACATTTTCACCCCTTTTCTGTTGGCAATGTAGTAGCACTCTATAAACTCAATATTTTTTGTTATGCAAATTTGTCAATGTTTGTGATGGAACATTGCAATTATTTATGATGTGTTTACATCAAACAATATCGAGGGTAGTTTACTTTTATTAACTATATAAACGTACATCTATAACCACATTTTCATTATTATCATATCAAATTTGAGTTTAGCTCACGTTTAAGGTCAGTTATGGCGAAAACAGCACCGAGGGGAAAAGGTTAAAAGCCGCTGCTTTGCTATGACAAATGCCTACCTGTGGGAAGTGTCATCTGTGTCTCCTTTCCGCCTGTGCATTGCCAGAGTCCGTCGATTGTAACATTTTCTCTCGAATGTAAATATCTGAAAACAAAGAGAAATATTGGCAAAGATAACGGAGCATTGAAGATTTATTCACGCAAGTACTGTGATCTACCATTTGCCAAAATCACTTCTAATAGATGGCAATATTTTCAATATCTAGCGGGGATGTGACCCATATAAGAACTATTAAACGCATACGATTTGCTCGGCGGGCGCAGTGCTCATTCATTTATTTAATTATCTAGTTATTTTAAACAGTATGTGATGCGACTAGCTCCTAAGATATTTATGAACACATCGTAAAGCAATCGAGACTTCTTTTAGCTGTTAAACCTTCGTTAAGAGCAATTCAAGTTCTTTAACAAGCCTTTGACATTGTTTACCATTCGTTTTAACTGATTATAATTTATTTTAGATAGATATATAACTAAATATGTAATTTTTAAATGAAGTAATCAATTTTTCAGTATCGCACATCTGCAATTTTTGTGAGTGTCTTCACTATACAAAAAGTGTAGTTTTTGGGAAATCGCATTTTATTTTTCGTATTAGAAAATCGCATTTAAAATTTACATATTGCAAAAAAAGTATATGTTTAATTAGACTATTCAATGTCCTATTATGTTTTCACAGACAAACAATCTACAGATGTTTCTATCTTATTTTATTTTTTGTAAGTTCCCCTGATCTGTCTCTTTTTTAGACAAAATGAAAGAAATTTACTTACATGAAATAAAACAGTTTCTGGTTTATATATTAATCTTAATCTTATATAGTTTCTGGTTTTATATAAATCAAGTGATATTAAACATTCTTGTAGAAAGTTATTTCTAATTGTAGAAATGCATTTCTAGATTGTGATTGTTTTATTCGCTACCTTTATAATAACCATAAGAATACCTCATAGTGCATCTCTGTTTTTGCCAAAACTGAAGTAAACACATGAAAGATACTTACCGTAACAGGGTCATTACACAGATTATGACAATACTACACACACCAGGCGTACATCCGCTCCGTACTAACTTTGATATGACACTGTAGGCGCCGCAGGGGTTAGACAACTGGCTCTATAATAAAGGGTTGTTTGAGCCATCTCTAGGCAAGGAACTGCACAATAGTTATGACTTTTTTTAGCAGGTAAAGCTCGAGACTGTCATCTTTTGGCACACTTATGTCAGTTTCGTATTTTGTTGTGTTGTGACACTATCGCTGCCAATGTGCGATACGTCTAGGCTTAGAGGGCATCATCCAAACACAGAAAACATCCAAAACATAAAAATACAGCAATTTTTGTAAAAGTTCAAGAAACTCACATTAGTAACCTGCCCATCTTATGGCAACTTAATAATCTGGCTCTGAACACAACGCGGTTAGTAAATGGTTTGCCATTTTTTAAGTTTATTCCACTTGCGATGAGTGGTTTTCATCCTTAGGGAAAAATGCATTAGCACATCTTTCAACACATACTGCTAGCAATGAGATACCAAACAATATGCATTACCGTATTGTTAATAATAATAATAAAAACTATTTGCCTAAAATTTTCAATAAAGAGGCGAGCTTATTGCTACCTGGCAATACCCAACACCTAACTTTTAGTAAGTTATTGATGAGCGTACAATAATAAAGGTGTCCCAATAGGAGTGCTTTATTTAAATTTTGTGGCATTTTTTCTGTGCAAGTGGCAACACTGAAATTTGACAGCTGTCATGTACGATTGTTCCGATTATTAAAAATGGAGCGCTACACAAAGGAAGAACGCGGTATCATTGTGGAAACCCATTACAAAAATGAGGAAATATACGCTGAGACCAACTTCGCGGAATTTTCAACAATTCAAAGAGTGATCAAAAAATTTCAAGAAACTGGGTCGATTATGGATAGTAAGTCTCTTGTGCGTCGATGTTCCGGCCGGTCTCTCGAAAACATTGCTGCTGTAAACGAGAGTGTCGCCGAAAACCCGGGAACATTCGGCATTGTTCACAACAACTTCAAATTTCGCGAAGCACCACGCAGCGAATTTTGACGAAAGACCTCCACCTTCACCCGTACAAGATTCAGCTGACTCAGGAGCTCAAACCAGCAGACCATGCACAGCGCCGGCATTCGTTCAATAGGTGACGGAGCAAAGTGAAGTGAATGCCGATTTTTCGAAACAAATCATCTTCACTGATGAGGCGCATTTTCATCTTAATGGGTTCGTCAACCAACAAAATTGTCAAATTTGGAGCCCAGAAAATCCGCAAGTGATACATGAGAAACAAATGCATCCACAACAAGCAACTGTCTGGTGCGGATTTTGGTCAGGTGGCGTGATTGGGTCTCACTTCTTTGAAAATGAGGCCGGAAATGCAGTGAATGGCATTCATTACAGGAACATGATAACGGATTTCTTGTGGCCTCAACTGGACGGCAGGGATCTGGACGACAAGTGGTTTCAGCAAGACGGCGCCATCTGCCACACTGCTCATGAAACAAATGGTTATTGGAACAACGCTTTCCAGACCGAATCATCTCCCAAAATTCCGATGTCAACTGGCCACCAAGATCGTGCGATTTAACGCAGTGCGATTTCTTTCGTTGGAGTTTTGTGAAATCTCTAGTCTATGCGAATAAACCCAAAAACAATTCTTGAGCTCAAGGTCGAAATCCAACACATCATCGGTGAGATAGAGCCACATTTTTGTCAAAATTTCATCGAAAATTTCATGAAAAGAGCAAGGGCCTATAATCAGAGCTGCGGGAGCCATTTGCCGAATATTTTATTCAATACTTGCTACTTTAAAATGCAACAAAAATATCACTACTTGCTCAATAAATATGTTTTATTTTTAAATTAAATCATGCACTCTAATTGGACACCTTTAGTTACTTACATACTGTTCTTGTAAAAGCTGTTTTTTTTAGAGGTATAGAACTTTGAAATGGAATAAAACAAAGATGATTTTTTTAAATTGACATGAAA
>JAOPUG010000037.1:17241231-17252937 GCA_027564375.1 Micropterix facetella | reverse complement strand
AGCTGACAAAATGGCCGCCAGTTAAAAAAGTGTTGCCAACTTAAAGTTCTATACCTCTATAAAAAACACCCGTTACCTAGAAACGGTAAACAAGTCTTGTTTTCGCATTGGAACAAAAAAAAATATGAAAAAAGTCTGCCTATGTAGTCTCACTGGTCTCTCTCTTATAATGTTAAAATTAGTACTGACAATTAAATGATTCTGTTCGGTGATTTCTGGCCTGCATATTTATTTATCTTTATTTTAAGAATTCATAGGAATGTAAATTTCGGCTTTGAGGATGCTCTCCCGCAGGAAACCCTCTTATGCGGTTTATGAAGCTCCCTTACCTTCAGGTGTAAAACGCAGAGTTCGCAATAAAACAGCTCATGTTCCTTCTTCATGTGATCGTTGAGACTTTCAAACGACTTAAATATCATAATGTTTTCGCAGATTTTACATCGGTGCTCGAGGAGCTTGAGATACGCACTGTACACCTCGTCAGACTTGAAGATGATCTTGAACTTTTTCTCAAAGTATTTGTTGCTGTCGTATTCCTCATTCTTGAGCTTTTTGAATGGCTGCAACTCGGCAGTAAACACCACCTGGAATCAGTATAATTATTGGAAAATTTTATCTTTTTCTAGTTATAGAAACATCTCAGATGTTTGAAATTCATTTTCCAATTTGAATTTTGTTTTTAATTAGAGTTTTCAGATTAAGACGATTTTTCATCAGGATAGCTTGCATCGCAAAGGAGCTATATCTGGGGATATAGTTTGAGCTGTAGTCAAGTAGCAATCGATTGTAAGTATTCTTCTTCTTCGGGTGGCCTCGTAAACACAGTGCTACATATCTCGGATATCTTAATTTTATCTGTAGCCCGGATACGAGATTTAACACTATATCTCAGCTAACCAAGTACAACTGTAGAGACACCCAAAATAATGCTATTAGAGCAGATGGTGTGATGGACACGAAGGTAAGAAATATTGCTAACATTTACGATTTGGAAATATTGGACTGTACTGGACTCTTAATTGAAGTTAATGGCATCAAAGTAGCACTGTATAGATCTCAGTCGATTATCAATTCGAAGGATTTTTAGATGCACTACATCGGACTACGACACACATAAATAATTATAGAGTAAAGCATTGTATAATCGCAGGAGATATCGATATTTCGACGGGAGGAAGCAAACATCATCAGACTGATTACTATGAAAGATAATTGAGCGAAATGGGGTTCGTTTCCGCGATCAATACAACTCGTCCTGAAAATAGTACCTGTATACTAGATGTCAAGACTACATGGCCATCAAACAAAACGAAGGCTGGCATCACAAAATTAAGGAATCACATTAAAAACGGCATGATGACGTAAGGAAAAATGAGCAAATATTTAATGATGATATATGATATCGCAACGGTAGCTTTCCCAAAACACCACTCGCTACAAAAATTACGACACCTTCGTACTGAAATCCTGGATGAATACTGGAATAATGACAAATTACAAATAATAATGAGGAGTTTACCAAACAACAAGGCGTTACAAGATGCTACTAACGATACAGAAATATTTGCACAAGTATAAAGAAGAGGAGCAAGGTCTTTCGAATCGAAATTGGTCATGCCAGTAACTGGCACAGTGCGTTTCCACTAGAAAAGATGGAATAGAACCATATGCCTGGTCTGACCTGTCATTGGCTAGATAACTCATACATTTCAAATAGAATATTAATCATTTGTCATTGTCATGTCTTCTGGAATCAAGTTTGGTTCTAATAAGAATTTTTACTAACATTCAAAATGATCAGTAGATATTGCAAAACAAGTTGTCAATGCGTGGAATAAAATAGATTCAATAATGGTCACAATAAAGATTCTTAGGGAGCATTAGATGCATATTAGATATGATTTATATGACGCATATTTGCACGAAGAGAACTATACACCAAGGAAACTTTTGAAAGAAATACCTTGGCCAAATCTTGCCTGCATATCGGGCACTCGTTTTGCAAACACAGCACTCGCATGCGAGTGGAGCACTCGTAACAGACTGGATGGTCGCACTCCCCGATCGAATAGAAATCGATATTCTTGAAGCAGACGACGCACGTCTTGTCGTTGATATCCTGTACTGAAGCCATCGCCATTCGCGACTATTTAAAACGATTCCACGAATAAATCGAATCCAAATTGGAATAAAGACGACCAAAATTCGCTCGCTCAACGTTGGAGACGTCGCGCCTCGCCTGCTGTCAATCGGATGTTGGAGAAATTTAAAAAAACAAGGACCGCGCTGCGTGCCACGCGGAAATGACACCATGCGTCTCCCTCTATTCTACGATAGACAGAGACGGATGCCTATATTTTTGGCTCATTTCGCAACACGAATGGGGTGGTCTCGATTGCGCAATATCTTCTCATTGGCTGGTGTTGTCAACGCTGTCAAATCGAATTATGACGTTTATGAAGAAAATCCCTTGATTATTTTTATACCTTCGATAAAATTAATTTTAAAAATATATAAAAAATACACGTTAGGTATATAGATATATTATTTATTGTTAAGGATTTTCAAGTGATTACATTCAAATATTTTTCCAATTAAAGACGACAGCGCCGCCGCGCTCCCGCAGCAATTCACTCGTCGCCCTTAGTAGCGGTGGGCTAGTATTGCTAATAGCGGAGTCAGCGACGTAGTTCGAAATCCGAAGCCGAAATAATGTTCAAGAAGTCGCTTCCAAGAGGGTATATTTCAGCGATGTAATTAAGCTCAATACTTTCTAATGCAACGGGCTTTTCTACTTTATGGTCTTCTACAAAATGTAGCCACTACAAATGTGGCTTCTACAAATGATGCCAAAAGTATTATACCGAATAAATGTGAAATGAATGAATGAAATTAAAAAATATTTATTGTGCACAACAAAATACTTCTACAATAAACTAAAAATGTAATATATTGGATATTATATGAATAATTGGATATTAATGTTTATAATATATAATATAATATATTATTGTATACAATGAAGGTATGGTAAAACATAGTAAAGTGATTTAATACAGTAGGATGGCAGTTAGTTAAGTATTCTTCATCAGAGCCCAGACACTAACAAAATTTATAAAAATCTCTATTTGCCCACCTTCCCGTTTCTGGCAGTGGATGTCTAATGTCTAATGTCTATGCACTGCATATCTGAAACAGTCGGACTGCCAAAACTCCAAAAGCCATGATTTGTCTTGCTAAAATGTATCATGATTTGTCTTTAAATCTTAAGAAGTAGGAGATGGACTACATTTGATCCATTATTTAATTATATTTATGGAATTATTAATTATGTCTAATACTGTAATGTGGTAGGTATCGAAAACAAGACACATTATGGTGAGTGGTTTATTCGATGCGATATTGTTATTGCACGTGACAAAAGAAAACGTATGAGAGCTCCTCGTTAGTCGCGATGGCACACGAAATTGAACATTTACTATACTAGCCGGGCTGTCTAGTCGGTTATGTAAAAGCTAATGGATAATATAAGCTGGCATTATACTCGTATCATGAATGGTCTTAAGTGTTATAAATAAACCAATATTAGGGATTTCGGGTGCCGAATGCTTCATTGTTCTAAAGACAAAGCCAAGACGTTTATTTGCTTTTTCGACAATCCCATTGAAGTGGTTATGATTTTCATCCAAGATACCTCCTAGATCTCTGATGTGGTCGACTCTATTTATTGTAATTCTATTGATAGGGTAGTTGTGTTGTGAAATACTTCGGTTCCAGTTAAATGTTATAAAATAGCATTTCTCGACATTGAGCTGCAATGTTCAATGTATTCAGGTCATTTTGAATGTTGTTGCTGTCATAAGGAGAGGCGATTCTAATTAAAATTTTGAGGTCACCCGCGTAAAACAAATGTGGGTTCTAATTCAGCGCAAAAGTAATTTATATAAAAGACAAATAGCAATGGTCCCAGATTTGAACTTTGCGGTGCGCCAGAAGTTATTGCAGCCGGCGAAGATTTGAAACCATTTACCGTGACGAGTTGGGATCGACATATATACTTCTGACCATATTAGTGAATAGCCATATATTCCGAAAGTCTCATGTTTTGCTATTCATATTTTGTGATTTACTTTGTCAAATGCTTTACTAAAATCTATATACACGGCATCAACTTGAGTACGATTATCGAATGATGCGCTTGTATAATAGCTGTATTCCAATTGGTTTGAAATCACGGGCCAATTTATGAAACCATGCTGGGTCTGACTGAGAGACAGTTTCGTATGACTGTAGAGATGATCGCCAACGAGGAATTCGAATATTTTGGAAAAAGTTGACAATATGCTTATTGGTCTATATGTAGTTCTTCACTTGACTGGATTCGCCGCTTCATGAATAGGCACGAAGTCGGCGGTTTTCCATTTTTCCGGCAATATTCCCTCTTGAAGAGATTTACTGACTATCATAAATAGTGAAAAAGCCAGCTCGTTGGCTAGGTTATGTATGAACACAGGCAGTATCACATCTGGTCATTCGGCTTTGTGTATATTTAACTTCTTCAAAAGTGATTTTGACATCATGCAAGCTGACTGATTTCGTCGGTACTATAGTTCCGTGGTCACATAGTGTAGGACTAACAGCAGATTAATAATCTGAGCTAGTATTTCCAGGTTAAAAACAGAGCTTAATTAAGACAGGAAAAATTCACATATATCCTCACCCAGAATTGCAGTTTGGTTTCTATGATGCATTACTTTAGGAATTAATTTAGAAGTCTTTTTGGACTGCGTGTGTTTTAGATGATCGCTAATATTTTCGTCGATACTAGAGATATAAGCATGTGACACTATTTTAACATTTTTTCGAATCTTGCTCTAAAAATTGAAAACGACCTTTAGTCCGTTTGATTGCTGTATGTTTTGTATTTACGGCGATTTTTCTCCTTTCCATTAAAACATTTTATCAATTCGCGGCTGAATTAGATAGGATATTTGACGTTTATTTTCTCTTTTATTGGACTGAATGAATGATAGATCAGAGGATTTGTAGAATACTTCCAGAGCAGACAAGGTCAAAATTGTAAAAATACTTCATTTCAAAACATACTGTCAAAAATCTCTACACGTGTGCAGCCTTTGGGTAAAGCATACGACAAAAACACTAAATACCTCGATGGTTCAATATAACAATGGTTTCAGGATGCTGATGGGGCTGCCAAGGTATTGTAGTGCATCAGGTATGTTGCCAGATGCCCAGGCCGATGGTTTTCAGGCCATTATTCGTAAACGAACCGCCTCGCTGATGCATCGTATACGCGGTAGCGCCAACGGTATCCTGAGGTGGTGGCTGGAGGGCTGGATTGTCCGTTGCATAAACACTGGGTACAACTACATATGCGACGGCGGGTCTAGCCACTCTAGCCATTTCATGAGCATAGTACATATTTTATTTTTAATTCGTTTATTTTGTACTTTATTTTTTTTACTTCTATTATTTTTTAAATCATGTATGTGTGTCTGTGTACTAATCTTATTCTATAAGCCAAAATTGTAACTAATATTATATGGATTCGATGAAATCCGAAATAAAATTTCATTCATTCATTCATTCATTCATTTATTTACCTATCCATATATAAATTAAAATTATGCTATTCGTAATATTTCTGCAATTGTGATTCTACCAAGTGAGTGTTTTTCGAGTTTATACGATGGCGTGGTAATCGTTAGAGGTAATTTCGGTCCCATTTAGCTCCCTAATAATAGGAATTTTATCACTTTTGACTCTTGAGCTAAGTATGGGTAAGGATGTTCTGTGGCTATGCCAAGTTTCATGTCGTTATCTTTAATAATAAACGACATAATCGACGGTAACCTACAGACATAGAAGGGCAATGATTACTACAAATACTTTATAGTTTTTGATAGTTGCTTCCCATACTTTCACGGTGTAAGTATTGTCGCTAGTTTGGGCCGGAAGAATCGCCGTAAGGGAAACCACACCACAAGGTTACGTTGATTTAACTGGCAAATTATTCAGTCGAGTAAATATAACCTTACGCTAAGAGAATGGTTCAAGGATAATGACAGAAATGATTTGGCAGAGAAAGAGTTCGAGATAAGCATGAGGAATCATTAAAGATAGATCGTAACAACCCAAAAGAAAATACGAATAGGATGTCATAATATTTGTGCTGGAGGCGATTTTTTAAAAGAAATTTGATATTACTCTTTTTCTTTTTTTAAGTACTTTAAAATCCATAGGTACTATAAAAATCCCTATATTCAAGAAGGGTCAAGTTAAAAAATCATTGTTTTTACTTTTCAGTACTAACCTAGTAATAGGAAAAGTTTTGTGATCATATGAAAATATTATTTTTAGATCGCATTGGATCTACACATTTTGAACTCCGGAGACTCTAAAAAGGTAGTATTGGAAGAATGTGGTGGTAGAAAATGATTGCCTCTCTAACCGCTTTTTTTGATATTATAATTACTCCCACACATATTTGAAACAATTCCTTTTGAGACATTGCGATTTTTGAAACATTATTTTATTCCAGTGTAATGTTACAAGTCAATAACTTGTTGAATCCTCTGAGCTGATTGGAAGTCTTTCAAACTTCATTAGTTTTTCATTAAAATTTAACAATACTTCTCAGTAAAAATACTAACCGCGCAAAAAAGTAAACCAATTGATTTTCTTGATGATTTTTAGTAAAAAACTAATAAACTTCGAAAGATTTTCAGTTTTTGAAACTTCGAAAAATTTTCAGTTGAATTCTTCAACTCTCTGACTCTGGTAATAATGAAAAAAAATTAATTTTTTATACCTATAGCGATTATTATCCTCACAAGAAAAGACTTTTAGAATTTTTATCTACCTTTGTCCATGGATTTCTCGCTATGTAGATGGTATAAATGTTTGTTTACCTCGCACCTTTATTCTTTGGCTACATATCCATTTATAATGTTTAGAAGAATCGTTTGTAAATATGCTAATATCGCCCCACCGCAAGTGCCTTTTAGCTGTTATTGTGCATTAAGTCATTTATATCGGGGATTGTTGCTTAGGTCTGTTATAATAGGTCGGGGTGCCTCAAACATCTGTCGTTTTCATGCTCAATTTTTCCACTTCATTTTTTAGATGTGGAATTTTAAGATACTCTTTGATCTCTATATTTCTTGAATGTTCTCCTATTATGTATCCTTGAATTTCATGTATGTCTCTATATTTCTTAAATATTCTCTATTCCTAGTTGTTGTAGATTGATTTGGGACATTGTTATGGAAGCGTTGTAAACTTTCATTATTGAAGTTTCTAGCTATACCATAAGTTGTATGGCGTATATCCTATACTAATAAGAGTATTGGCTATATAAAATATTCTTTCGAGAAAGGCGTAAGCCACGTCTTATCTTCCTCTGTTTTGTTTTTCATGTATTCTTTGTTTTCGTGCGAAAAAATGGCATCTCCCAGTTTCATAGGGGGACATTCGCCTCTTTATAGAGCGAATGTGATTATTAAGCTTACAAGCGCTAGCCTAGATCAGCTATTTGGTATACTAATGGTCGATTCCTTCGAAATTAGCTTGGAGGGGTAGCAGTCACGTCAGCAAAAGTAGCAGTCATAACACCTTTGGTCAGGGGTTCGATGAACACCGTGTAGAAAACGCGACCTAGTACAGGTCCTTGAGGGACCCGTTCTCTAATGTCTTTGATGTTAAGTCACACTCAAACACACAGTAAAGTGCTATAACCAAGAGAAAAGGAAGTATTCAACCAATATATAGGTTATTCAGTATAATTTCAGTTAATGATTCTGGTGACTATAGAAAAAAGTAAATGATTTAAGCCAAAGTATTTCATCAGATGATATAAATTATATGAGTAATAACTTTGTTGACTATATTGTCTTCATCGGTTCTGGAATTGTCTGACACTACTGTCCTCAATACTAGAATATCTGGCACTTTCTACTACCTTGATGGCCATTAAAAAATCCAGGGATAAATTGCTGAAGGTCATCCAAATATCTGAAATAAAATTAACATAAATTGTCGTTGGTTAACTAGGTATTTATTTCTTAATTTTAACCGACTTAAAAAAGGAGGTTATCAATTTGAACCGTACGTATCGATGTCCGTTTGCTCATTGCCCGGACATTATGAATAATGCCCAATTACTCACTTGGCCCATGACATTTACATGTGTATAAGTTATGGACCAAGTGATTAATTATAAATGTATTCGTTTTCAATGCAAAATTGTAAACTAAACAACATACGCTGTGTAGCCGACTAAAAAATATTGTACCGACTTAAGAAAAAACCAGTAGAACTAAAAAGCTTTAAATAATATTGTGATTCATATTCGAACCCTTAGTTGAAGGCGGCACAAAAGCACAAAAAGGATCATCTATAAATTTCTTAACAGAGCCTGCTACAATTTCTAGATTATTTTTTTACAGACTCACAACGCATATATATTAGTTATTCTACTCACCGTACAGCTCAGAAATTTATTATGTATTCGACATTTACTCGTATCTTACATTTACCTACCAATATACTCGTACTTTGTTAAATTGAAGTAGTTGCTTTGGTATATTTTTAATATACAATAGAAATTATAGTCGTCATTATTGATTTAATTATGTGTCGCAGTCGGGTTTTTTGTTTTTTAATAATTAACTTATTTAAAACCTTTTTTATATACAATAACTTTTTCTTCCAGTTGACGATTTAATAAAAAATGGAAGCATTTGAGAGACTACTATGTGAGAGAAAAGAAGAAACTAAACTTAACAAGTGGCAGTGCTGCGCCTAAGAAGAGAAATACTCCATATTACAACATGCTCTCTTTTTTGTGCGTTAGTCTAGAAAGCCATCTTACAGAAAGCAGTCTCGGATTACCCGAGGAATTGAGCAATCTAAGCGAAAATCGTAATACGCCGTCGCCTCCAACTGCTACTCCGCCGTCGCGGCCGCCTTCAAGAACGTCGCCGCCAATACGAGAACTGTCCGCGTCAGAACGAAAAAAAATTACACCTTTCCAAAAATCTTTATTGCAAAGAATGGGTCAGGAGCAAAAACCTGATGATCCTGATGAGATTTTTTTATTATCGATTTTACCGGATATGAAGGCTATGACCGATAGGGAAAAATTTGAATTTAAATTTGACATCATGTCAGCTATAAAAAGAATCAAGTATAGCGACCGCTTACAGGGTTCGGAATATCCACAACACGGTGGGTATACTCAAAGAGAAAGTTTAATTAACATCGGTTCGCCCGCAGTGTCGTCTTTGTCAAACGAAGACTTGGACAACATATTGTTACAACATAGTATTGGGACGTCACACTCACGTTACAATGATGATGATGATGAACCATAATTTAATTAATATTTCATGTTATTTCACCTTTAGGCCTAATTCGCACGAGAGCTTTTCAAATGTCCGTTAAAAAAGCGTTCAAATAGAACAAATGCATTCCGAAGTATATGTTCACACGTCAGCGCTTTTTTATCGAGCAGTGTTGTATTTTCAGAGCTGGGCGTTGGGCGTTAAACGGAATAGACCATATGAAACTTCTTATTATTATTCATACGAGCGCTAAAAAAGCGCCGGCGCTGCGTTCAGTGTGCGGCGCGCTCGCTTAGCGGTCGGACGTGTTTGTTTTGTGTTTACGTCATCAGAACATCGATACGATGTCGTGGGTCGTAGATCCCGAAGTGCTAATTATAGAGGTGGAGTCTCGTCCATTTCTATATGCAAAAACGTTGCCAGAATATTCAAATAAAATTATGAAGAATAATGCCTGGGAGGACATAACCATAAAACTCTCAGACGACTGGGAAACCCTCACCAATGATGAAAAAAATAGTCGATGTAAGTAAATAACGTACCTTTATTTATTTTAATAAAATAGGTACTTATAATTATTTCTCTTTAGTCACCATTCTGTCTATTGATAACTTGGTATTGCCATGGAATGGAACCTTGTGGCGATGTAAAATATTTAGCAAAATAATGACGTATTTCCAGACCCGTGTGGTTACTTCTTAGACCTGTCGGCTGTAGACCTTGTATTGTATTGTCAAATAAAGTATCATCAAATATGAATCCATCTTTAGTTCTTACAAAATTGTGTAGGACGCAACATGCTTTAACTACTGATATCGTGCGATCGGGTTGAAGATCTATAGCTCTTGTTAAAATCCTCCACTTGTTTGAAAGAATACCAAAACTGCATTCGATCATTCTTCGTGCTCGTGTTAGTCGATAATTATAAATACGTTGTTGCACGGTCAAGTTGCGGTTCGGATATGGTCGTAAAACATGTTCAGATAAGGCAAATGCTTCATCGCCAATTAATACAAATGGCATACGTTTACCACTTGGATCATTGGGTAGCGTTTTCGGTTCCGGTAAATCGATGTGACCTGATTCTAATTGCCTGTTAAATGATGTATTTTTAAATACGTTTGAGTCAGTGGAACCGCCATATGCTCCTACTTCAATGCAAGTAAAACAATAGTTCGCATCACAAATTCCCATTAAAATTATGGAAAAGTAATTTTTATAATTATAGTACAGTGAGCCACTTTGATCGGGCTTTGTTATTTCAATGTGTTTGCCATCGACAGCCCCGATCACATTGGGAAAATTAGTGCGTTTATAAAATTCTTCTGATATTGTTTTAAAGTCCTCCTTTGTTTTTTCTGGCATATACATAGGCCTTAAAAAAATCCATATTGCGTCACAAACTTGTTTAACAATGTAATGTATGGTAGACACTCCAAGTAGAAACTGATAATGTAAATCATGAAAATTGTTGCCTGATGCTAGAAATCTGTAACAAATGAAATTTGATGGCACATTAAATTATATTTTCTTTTTTAGGCAAAGACATACAAGCAAAGTGGAAACACTTAAGGGACAACTTCCGGCGTGAGTATCAAGCACAAAAAAATGTTACATCCGGACAAGGTGCAAAAAAGAGAAAAAAATACAGATATTACGACGAATTATTATTTCTAGTTCCACACGTCAAAGATGCATTAACTTCTGGAAACTACAGCTTTCCAACAGAGCAAAATACTGAAAGCCCGTCAACACCGAATATTGAAAATTCACCCGCTGGATCTTCGACTGCCACTCATAATGTTTCAGTGAATCCAAAGAAGAAAAAGAAAACTACATCATCATTTGAGGATGAAATTCTGAAGGCCATCAACAAAGAAATGTCTGAAACGGACGAGGATAAATCATTCTGTTTGTCACTGGTTCAATCGCTTAAAAAGATGGACGATGATAAGAAAATGTTAGCCAAGATAGAAATATTAAACGCAATTCGCACTTTCTTAAATAGGTCGCATAATACATATATTATTCAACCTAACCAATCACCGCTTAATAGACCAAACATTGAACCATATTTCAGTCACCTAAATTCTAACCTTTCGCTTCAACCGACACCCATCTATACTCATCACACAACAGCAGCACTCACAACCAACATCCACTCAAGCTCTTGATGGATATCAGCAGCACTCACAGTCGAAGACCACGTTCATCTATACTCAGACGCCACAACAGCAGTGCTCACAGCCAACATTCACTCAAGTCCGTGATATGTATCAGCAGCACTCAGAGTCACACCCAACACCGTCCGTGCATCAATCCTCATCCGTTAATTCTGTAA
>JAOPUG010000037.1:17147180-17168604 GCA_027564375.1 Micropterix facetella | reverse complement strand
GGCGGGTACTGTAAGACCCTTGTTGGAACGAGCTACTGAGAGGCTAATTACCTCGCGAATAACAGCAAGGACTTTGTGATGGCGGTAAGTATACCGTCCTTGATCTAAAGCTATCTTGCAGCCAGCCAAAATATGTCTAGGTATTGCTACAAAGAGGATATTAAATATCCTCTGAATAGCTTCAACGAGCGAGGTTACTGGGGTCTGGAAGAATAGATTCTATGCATCTCCGAGTTGGAATTTGTAGTTTTATTACTTAGTAGGTAGTTTTACTGATTCACACTGGATTTAATGGTTTCTCCTGTGTGGAATGAGAAAGAAAATTCACAAGACATTTGGAAACACAAGCGTTGCTATACAAAAACGAATTTGTAGTCGATGTGTTATGACCACAGCAGCTGCTACTGATAATAATAAAACACTTTGAAGGCAAACAATAAGTCACCATATCTAATTAAGATTACTGATCCGCAATCAGCAAGAAATTAAATTGATAAGAGAGCGATATCCCTAGGTATGCAAGTGTAACAGCAACTGAGGAAAGACGGAAAACTACGATATAACAATGAAGGAAAGGGAAAAACTGGCAAGACAAAACATAATTCTTATGCTGGGGCCATACTAATGGCAAACACCGTCGATTATCATGTTAATGGATATTAAACATAGGTGTAGCCACGACTTAATGTGATATTTTTCAACGGCATTCACAATGCCGTTTGGCATTAGGAGATAGCTCGGATGGTGGTATTTTTTGCCAGATCAAAGAGATTTATCACGATAATATATGCTTATAGTGGCCACACCTACGTTTGTCATTGTGCACCTAACAGCGCCGACGGCATCACAAGTGTTTGTTTCCCGCCCGGATAACTGTTGACCGACGCTGTCTGTCTGTCTGTCCTACCTATATTTTTTTTGAACAGTAATTAGGTAGATGGTTGAAATTTTCATTGAAGTGGTATGGAATATTTTAAGTAATTATTTTAAAAAAGAGTACTAACATTTTTTACTCAAGCAAGTCTAAATAAACGGACTTACAGAGTACGTGTAAAGTGTAACATTAAGACTTATCGTGTACGTTTCCTGTGCATTTTTTATCATCCATCACATTTTTTTTTACTTTTGTTGGTTTTCTTCTTGGACCAGTAATCATAAAACATATTAATATAATAAAAATTGACACTCATAAAATACAGTGTAGCAGATTCTGTGTCCATCTTGATTTGTGGAATGTTCATCACCGTTTTTTATGGCAGTAATGGGCATTGATGTTGGCCGTTAAAGTGGGGCTGTTAAGTTTATTGCATTGATTTAATAAAAAATTAATGCCGGTTTTTATCGCAATAATGGACATTGACAATGACTGTTAGTGTGGCCCCACTATTACCGAATGACACAAAAAACTGACAACTAAGAAGAAGTTGCATGGAAGAAGGTGACACTGCACAAGATTAACGTGGCCAGCTTTATGAACAGTCGATGTGGGACATTCTTGGGTATAGGGTGTGTGAGTGCGAAGGACTGAGCAACTTACTGAAGTTATCATTTATTTTAAAGCCATTTCTCACATGAGTGGCTTTTCTGTACTAATTTTGGGTTTTTGTAAAGAATGCCATAAAAGTTGACTGCCCATATTAAATTTCGCAGCAAGCATTGCACGTAATGTTTAAAAAATTATGAGTTTTCCGATGTCCATAAGGCATTCGTCAACGAAAACACCCGTTCTGTATGTGCGCTCGTCCCTGGCAAACAAAAGGTACTGGACGATGGGCAGGCATTTTTGAATGGCATTCTGCTTCCCTAAAAAAAAATTAACACCATCCATCGTTGTTATGTACTGTTCTTCATCTCCTCCCATCTGTTTAGGTATAGGTAGGTAAGTATTGACTCGGTTTGTGGTGCGTCGGGACATGCGGTACGCACTAAAGGTTTTTCGGGACTATTTTATTATTTATTGCAATGTGGGATTACAACTCCTATTGTGGGACAGTCCCGCAGAATCCGGGACGGTTATTCGCCCTGCGCAAAATAGCAATTCAAACATACAACACGTCTACAGCTGGATACCTACCCTGAAACTAAAAAAAAAGGAAAACATTATTCTGCTCTCCCTCACCCTAATTCCTAACTCACTTACATTTCCAATATTGGATTCAGATTGTTAAATGCCAGTTGATAATTTTGAAATCCCCACCTTTCATGGAGCAGGTATGCTTATCCCACAACCATAATCTCCCCTCCGGTATACCAGTGGACCGGGTCAGGGTGAAAAATTAAACGCCTTTTAATCGCTGAAGTTGCTGCCCTGGTCAAATGTCAAAACAAACAATGGCAGCTGTCAAACATCGAAATAATCGTAAACAGTGTTTACAGATTCTGAAAATATTCAGCTTATCAAGAGTTTTATGATTCTGGCCAGTGAACAGTAATTATCAAAGAAAAATGGGAACAATAACAGAAATTTGGCAATCATCCAACAACAATTAACACCCTAATAGATAAATTTATTTGAGAGCATAAAATAATAAAACAAATTTTTATTCTTCAGTGAGTACTGAAAAAAAAGAAATACGTATATATTTATGTATTGTCTATTTGTATTGTGGTTAATGGAACATAAATTTCAATTATATTAGAAAAGGAATACATGCTATATGTAATAAAATTTTATCAAAAAAATTACAGATCTGCGAGAAAAATGCGGGAAAAATGACAGTTCTTTGTACTTACAACAACCAAAATGCAGCAACTTCCCCGCCTCAAAAGCATGGGGCACTTTCTGCAGAATTCCTCTGGAAATTCCTCAATTCCTCTTTATATTCTGGGTACAGAGATCAAAGGGAACGCACCTTACAATATGTCACCAAGCCAGGCGAAGGGACAACAGCATCGAAAATCTTGTGGAAAAACTAAACGGAATTCTTTCTCAGCAAGCCGTTGTTCCCTGAGGAGGCAGGTTGTTTTGGCTGGAACTAGACAGGCAATGAATTGACGTTCCTATCATCAAAATTACTGACAAATCTGGCTGAGGCTGGAGAACAGGAAGAATTCAGAATATAATCAGATCCGCAGGGGGCATAACATAAAATGTCCCCCACACAGCCTTTGTTTCAGGATTTCGTGGCCAATTATACACTATCAACACGTTATGGCTCATATCTAAATAAAAACAGACAGCCCAAGTGATCGACGCGGCTAGAATAACATAAATAAACCGTTATTTACTTGGTACCAACTGGATCACTCACAATATTGACACTTTTCCTTAGGAGATCTGTCCAGAGTAATTTTATCATTTTAATCCGTGCACGTCACTAATTGATAATATTATCACGCCCGATTAAACTCGAATAATGTATTTTCCCGAATATTATGACGAATTTCGAATGCATTATGCCTTTTTAGTATTTATATCGTCTATTCTTTCCAATCCACACGCCCGTAAGCATCACCCACGACCTAAAACCTGTCCATCATCTTGCCGTGGCACACTCTTCTAAATCGTTATTATTCTACACAATTCCCGTTTTTTAGCGTCTTTTTCTAAAATAAACATAGGATAACGTATAAAACAAATTCACGAAAGAATCAAAATCGAACAATGAAAGAAAATCGGAATCATAAAAATACGAAATGGAACCACCACACTGGCAACAAAATCAGCGATGTAATGTCAATATATTTCATCGTATACTATTCTGCTCTGTATCATTCAGTGAAATGTTCCAAGTGCGATAGCGACGTTATTTTTTTGGTGCCACTTTTTTTCTCAACAGCAACAGAACTTTTTTTTAAAAATTGACATCGCATTTAGCAATGCATGTATTTTACAATCTGCTGGTACTTTCATAATAGTTTAAACTCTAACCAGTATTATTACATCCACACATTATTTCAAACCTAATTACGTTTCTTTGCATCTGCATATATTGAAAATGAGTAAATTTCAGTTTTATAAACGCCTGCACTTTGGCACAATGGACAATCCTTATGATTGATAAATATACATCGTTTTGAATTCGTGTTGTTTCCACTTTTTTTTTTTTTTTTAGCGATATAAAACAAGAAAATTAATATATTTTTTAATGTTTTTTTTTAAAATTATTTTAGACAAGAAATTTGTTTTACATGAGAATATAATTTTACACGAAACACTAAGTCAGAAAACACGTTCGGATTGGCTTGACTTTGTTACCGGAAAATAAATATTGAATATCCAAATGTCCAAAAATTGGTTTTATCTTCGGTAACAAAGGCATATATCCAAAAAGTCATGCATGGCTTTTAACTCAGTAATTCATTTATCTCCCATAAAAAATCCCAATCTTCAAAAACATATTTTTTCCAATTTTCTTCTTTTGTAAACGTAATTTCCTTAGCTTAGATAGCGTTTACGTTTTTCTCTTTAAATACTTTAAGGACAATGACACTTCTACACATCAACAAAATAAAAGTTACCCTAGAACAGGCCCCGGCCTAGTTAGGATAACCTCGACACTCTCTTTCCATAAAAATCGAGTATACATTTTCTTGCTATTCACAATTTTTATAATCTTGTACATAACTAAATAAGTAAGTTGGCAAATGTTTTAGTATGGTGAACTACTAGTTAAATAAATAAATAAATATAAGTAAAATAATCAATGGCCTATGTTATGCGAAAACAGTATCCAACACGGTGTAAGTAAATGTTTATAATCTCTATAAAAATGATGACGTTTGACTGTCAAGAAAATGATTTAGGTCTTGAAATGGCTTCGTAAGAAGAGTTTAAATGTCCTCAATTCCGCGCTTTTGAAAAACGGTCTCACCTGAGCGAAATCCCTCGAGGACGTCACACCAGCTGCCTCTGCGTTTGCCATCAACTGCCGGCCTCGCGGGTAATAGGTCGCTTAGGCAGTTGTCCTATTGCCAGCGACAATTTCAGGAGAGCAACTATTCTTTGCTGAAGAAATGTGCGCATTCCGTAAAACGCTTTGTAAAAAAAATAGAGGGGTACAATAGTTGACTGTTCTCATCGCAGGCAAGGACACTCACTATTCGGCTATACAACTATCAAAGCGAGCACTCTCCCATCGCGTATCTCTCGGTGATGAGAAAACGGCGATGAGCGACACTCGCTTGCCATAGCGGGTGACGATATAAATTTCGTATAGTATCTGAGCGAGCGGAAAGAGTAATCGCCTAGCGAAAGAATAAAAATCATAAACAGTGGATAAGTGTCAACAGGGCTGACTGTAAGAGATTGTCTCTTGGGTGATAAGTCCGTCCTTATTCATAGTTTTCAAAATTATGTGCAATAAATAGTTTTCCATCTATTTATCTACCTATGGTCGGTAGTCGATTAAAGTAAGGGGACACACAGTGGAGTGACATGCTGTTGTAGGGTGTCACATTACAGTGCCTATTCATGGTCATATGGCAGCGAGCTCAGTACGTTTTTCTACGAGTACTTAAGTGTGGAGTCATATTATAAAAAGTATGTTATTGTAACCTCAAGTATGTTATTGTAGAAACTCAGTTCCAATAATATTTTTAAATTAAAAAAATGTAGTTTTGAACTTTTACATAATTTCCTACCAATTTCTTCCCAAGCTACAATATTCAAAGAGGATTGTCAGAATCTCACACAATACCAGGCCTGAAATATAACCATATACACGAATAAGAAATATGTCCAAGAAGTTGTGTACATTAATTGAAAATTTAACAAACAAAGCCATTTACTGTATGAAACTACTTCGAAATACCGAAAAAACATGTCACATAAACAGCGATGATTCTTTCACGCGATTTTTAAATTATAAGTAAAATTTCCCTTGAGACTGTTTGCGATTTCGGTCGGCGTCATAGCACCAGTTCCTCTCCAACGGTACCATGGCGCGTCACGATCACTCTGCGTTCTAATTCGTCGAAGGGTCGGTTCCAGGGCCGTAAATTAGGGAAGCGAGGAGACGGCGGGGGGGGGGGGGGGTCAAACTCGCTCCCCACGACTCGAGTTGAGTGGCTAACCTCCATCCAACTTGACACTTCCAAAGTTATAATATACTGTGAAACGCGTATTGGTAAGTTCCTCGGAACATATAATAAAATACGATCTGTAATAATTTCGACGCGTCGTGTAATTATTTCAAAGCTTCTGTAACAGCTCGAGCCTATAGATACCTACCTAGTATCAAACCTCGTTGAACTTTGTGCGAAATTATGGCTATGGTAGAACAACTGTTCCTTTCAGGTACCTCTCCCACAGAGCAGTGCCCCCCACTCCCCCCGCAGAAGTCCATTGCTCCACAGAAAACCAAATATTTTGGTTATAAACTTAACTATCCTCTAAGCCTAACCTTCGGAACATCCAAATTCCCCCCCACCTCCATTCCACCCTCACCTCCGTTATGAAGTAAAATTGTATGTAAACTACTTTCTTAGCTGTAGGTTCTTGACCATACTCTGATACTCGCCTATTGTGGCTTCGACGCTTTCGAAGTCACATTACCTTTCGCATGTACAGCCGCCCGTTTTATAAATCGGATGTAATACGTTTTTTTCGCTCTTTTAACTTCGCCAATACTATCCAATTCGAAAAAACTAGACCTGGTGTAATTCAAGTACATATATTGCAATTTTAGTTTTGGTAGGAATGTTCCTATTCAAACAATCGTACCGTCACAGACCCCTAACGTAAAATACCGTATCACAAATACACCTCTAACATAAAATATCGTAGTATTGAATAATAAATTTATAAATAAATAGGGCATCACTGGCAACATTGGTCCGCAAATTCGCAATTTTCTTCCGCTGGTCCGTTTTTTTTATAAACTATTTACTAATTAATTTAAACTATCGGATTCGCGGAGTATCTATTCAGGTTTTGGAATTGGTCGTATGTTCTAATAAAATGTAGCAAGAGTTGTAGAATGTAAGCGTGCATTTGTGTAGCGTTGTTGCGACGCGTTTTGGAAAGTGACAGATTTTTTACGCTCCATCGTGACGAATCTTCATAAAATTGGTAGATTTCCTTTGGACTCTTCATTTATTGCCGTCCGTGTGATGTCGACTTTGAAGGAAAAATAGTCGGCAGTGTTTAAAAGTGTATTTGATGAGTCTCAAAAATGGAGACGCCGACCTTCTCCAACCCACAGGAGGAAATCACCTATTGGAAGAATCTGGCCGAAGAGAATTTGTGCAGGTACCTATGTATTTAGTTTATCTAGATAGGTTCTTCAAAAAAAAAAAAACAATTTCGTGTTGGTAATTATCCATAAGAATGTCTTTATTTACATCCTGTCACTTGTGATGACGAAATTCACAGATGACTAGAAGGTTAATTATACATACGTTTGATGAGTGACGTCAGAACGGGCTATTTCCTTTTTTGTACATTCGGTGCACAAAATTTCATGTTTTGCTATTTTTAAAAGATAATATTATTACTGTTGTGTTATGTGTTTGGTTTGGTCAGGTGGTTTCTCAAGCTGAATGTAAACGATATGGACACGATGGAGAATTCCAGCGCTTTTATTGCTGCTTTGAAGAGTAGCCTAAAACTGAAGCCTAAGACACTTAGCGGGCGGCTTCACTCCCTTCCTACCAGATTTGGATGGATTACTTAATCCTCCCATCTGATCATGGGTTAGAAGTCGCTTGTGCGGCTTCTACCTGTTGTGAGTAATTAGACCCCCATTTGGGGTCTAATGGGACGCGCAGCTCGGGTCTCAATGGCCAACTCTATATCATGGTCGGCCCGACTCACGTCTCAACACCTATCCGGCAGCCTCCAAGAAGATGGACGAAACCGGTGAACCCGCTGTGCATGGCGGCTGACCCGGGGAAGCCCTCGGGCAACCCTGGATGTCTAAGGGATAGTCGGCTTGCCGGCCTTGGCCTGACAACCTTCCTGAAGAGGGGCCCTGTATCCCGGTAACAGTGACGTGCGCCAGATCCCTTAGTATCCCGGTAAAGCGGTGACTCACGGGTGAAATCTTCGGATGGTCGGTTGCTCTAGGCACTGGTCAGTTTGCCGGCCGTTTTCTCATCAACTAATAGCCAGAGGAATTTGAAGCGCAATGCAACCTAAAGAAGCAGGGGGTAGGTAGGTACCTCAAGCTATCTATCCTTAGAAACGATTCGATGGCTACCCAATCTCGGGTGGCAAGCCGAGCAAAGGACGCCACGGATCAGCCATAATTCCAGTTAGGAATTGCCGCTGCTTGAGGTAGGAAACCGCGCAAGCGACTTCGAACCTGTAACCAGACGGGGGATCGGTGAAATATGATCATATCTGGTAGTAAGGGCGCGATGGATCGGCACACTGGGCTTGAAAATTCCTAGTGCCTCGCGGTAGGATTTGGTCTCTTACGGGCTGAGGTGGAGTTTGACAAATGGATTTGTCCTCGTTCCAAGTCTCTGTGTTTCACTCCGGGGTGATATAGCAATATATATCGTTGAAACGCCTCAGGGGTAGCTGGGTTCGCCCGGAGCAGTTGACATCCACAACTGATGTGAGTAATTTGGGGCCTAATGGGGCATGTGCAGCTCAGGCCATATGGCCATCTTTGTTTACACGGTCGGTCCGACACGGCTCAACTCCCATACGGCAGCCTCCCCGTAGAGGGACTAATCCAGTGATACCCGCTTTGTGGTCCAACCTGGCGTAATACCTTGGCCCTGGACGGTTGAGGTATTGGTCGGTCTACCAGCTTTGCTCAACTGACAAATAGTTGGGGGAGTTTGGAAGTGCAATGCGACCTATGGAAGCGGGGGTAGTTAAGTACCTTAAGCTATTTACCCTTAGAAATGATACGATGGCCACCCGATCTCCGGTGGCAAGCCGAGTAAAGGGCGCCTCGGCTGCAATAATTCCAGTGAGGAATTGCCGCTTACTTAAGGTAGAAGACCGTGCGAGAGACTTTGAACCTGCGACATAATTGACCATCTGGCCTAAGCTACACGGAACCATTAGGAACCATCCAGACTGGACTCAACTGTCCCGGTATACTACGGCCACATTATGAGTTGCAATAAATACTACCTTCTGCGAAAGTGAAAAACACAGGTACGGAGAAGCCCAGGAAGATGCCTTTCTGTATATAATGCGAGTTGGTGGTGGGAGTCAATTTTTTTTCTATTATGTGCAAGGTGAAAATTAGGGTCACTGGACCCACTGGCCTACCTCATAATAATAATTAAGTAACAAGGACCACTCCACCTAGCAGGGAGCCACTCCCACGCCAGCACCACACATTGTATTGCTACCTTCAAAAGTGAAGTAGAATCCTCTCATCTCTTATGTTCTAAAAGTGATTTTGAAATAGTGGTGTGTCGTATCCGAATAAGAAAAAAGATCCGAATCCGATTTCTGCAGCCGGATCTCAAATGGGTCCTTACTTGGTTAAGTTCCATTGTACTTCTCTAAAGGGAATACCAATTTTATTAAGGGAATACCGATTTAATAAGAGAGATAAAGTAATCAATACTAATGTAAACATCCGAATGTTTTTGCCTTGTATTCGCCCGTATAGGCACAAAATTTACTTCTTATGGCCACACATTGGTTTATAAGGGCTCTAATATCTCCCTTATTGACTCAAATAATCATTTTAAATTACTCGGCTGGAAAATCATCCATCAGGGTAAAGACCTCTCTGCCGATCAAATAATAGAGCTTTTCAGTATGTGCCTGGCAAAAAAATAGATGCCTTGTCAATTTCTGGCCCTAGAAAGGCTTGGATCTATGACAACTACGTAACTTCTCATTTGTCATGGATCATTCTCATTAATGATTTCACCAAAACCCAACTGTCCCATCTGCCCCAAGCTGCGCGTAATCATTAGGAACCATCCAGACGGGATTCTTGAGTCTCGTCTGTATTCAAAATTCATTTGCACTTGTCGGACAAACGAAATGCCCCATTATGACTCGGATTAATATAGCACATTAAGGTGGTGAAAAACATCCAGCTAGAGAAATCGGCAATCTACAAGCATATGTTGGACAGGGTAGTGAACCATTGGTTGCAGTTTCATAATCCAATTGTACTCTCAAAAAAAAACAAATCTATTTGCGAATGATCAGGGAAGCAATCAAAATCAGAAGAAAGCCAAATTTTATTCAAGATAAAGGTTTCAAACTTTCACCGCATGGAGTCATCTAATTAGAAAGTACCGTCAGACGCGGACACAGACGATTTTCAAAATTTGCACCAAAATATTCATGGAGATATATAATGAGACTTTCCTAAAATAATAATAGTTCTCTTATAATAATAATAATTCCCTAGATACAATATACAGGTCTATTGGTTCCTCGATAGATACCTCTGGGGATGTTGTAGAAGAGGTCATTTGCTATCTATACAGCCGTATTCATCTATATAAAAAAAAAATCAATAGTACCTGCTGGTAGACATTTTTCTTTATTATTGAGTAAATTTAAATTCAGGTAAACTTCGCTCTGATAGGTACCTAGCGAAGTAGCCGCAAGTCAATAAAGTCGGTGACACTGGTGCATGGTGACATAAAATTAGTCCCTTGCGAGTGTCAGTCAGTCAGTTGTCTATTAGT
Source organism: Micropterix facetella (assembly GCA_027564375.1). Lineage (NCBI taxonomy): Eukaryota > Metazoa > Arthropoda > Insecta > Lepidoptera > Micropterigidae > Micropterix > Micropterix facetella. Next base: position 17,158,038 of record JAOPUG010000037.1, on the reverse strand, counting down.
GGACATTTGCTGCTCTGATTTTGATGTTGTTTTTCTCCGTGTTAACTCATTACTGCTGCCGGCTTTACTGCTTCACGGTGAGTCTATTGAACTGTATCGTCAACTTGTGGGTGGGTAGGTCGTACATATGCTTTGGTTATTATCTGTCTTTGATTTCAATTGGCAGGTGGAAAAAACCGCATGGCACCGACCTGTGTGTATCATTTATTGTAATCATCGTTTTCATATCCCACTACCTGACATATTGTTATTAATATTTGCGGCACAAGACCGCGTACGCGTACCTCAGAATTAATATACTCTCCAGAAAGCCAATGAAATGGAGCAGTATTTACAATAATATGCTTATAGCATACATTGAAAAATATGCTAAAAAATCAAGATAAAATCACTTCAAAAACTTGATTTCTTTTTTAATTTTGGTAATCGCTCAACTCTTTTCTATGGCACTTCTTTTGTATTGCAAATTTTATTATCATTTCTTTTATTAAAGTATAGCTATTTCATGGGGTTCATGATGAAGAAAGAAAAAATTCAAAATATTTTTATATTCACTATAAGAGGTCATAGGTAGGTCTTTTGAAAAAAAAAACACAAAAAATGAAACAACTCCGAAATTATGGATTTTTGCATAGAGATGAATATGGCTGTACAAGATAGCAAATGACCTCTTCTACAACATCCCCAAAGGTTCTATCGAGGAACCAATAGATCTGTATAACGAGACTAAGAGAGTACGACAAAAAACCAAGATGATAAAAATATTTAAATAAATGAGCGCCACCACATTTTTACAGTAAAATGCGGTAAACTAAATAAAAAAAAAGACAAAAGAAATCGAAAAAAGGATACACTGACACTATTAAGATCAGGGGGTAGGGTATTTGGAAGAAACGTCTAATCGTTTTGCAATGTGGTAAATTTCCACAAAATAAAACTAAAATTTTATACAGAATACTTGTATATTTTTATAATTTTATACAGTGTTTATTAATCACATAAGCAATTTTATAATGTAAAAAAAAAACTATTACAAAGAATGTACGTTTACCGTGCATTAATAACACTCACAAGGATACTAAACAAAACTATTGAAATGTGTGTCGAACTCGCGGAATCGCAAAGCTGAACTTCACTTTCCATGCCATGTGGCGTGACGACAAGAAATGCATTTTACACAAAATTACAGATTTAAACAACATAGTTTCACAAAAAAAAGTATCGAACTCGCAGAATCGCTGAGCCGAACTTCAGTTTCTCATGTGGTGTGCGTGGCAACAACAAACATGCAAAAAGTCAATACATCATCTCCTCGTCTTTGAACTTTGATTTTATTGATAAATGCTTAATATAAAGTTCTTTCAAGGTGCCTGCGGCTAGGTTAAAAAAACCAAAGACACACGATCAGTTCCGATCTAACATATGAAATGGCCATTCAACGCCAATGAGTATCACTTACCCAATTAAACACAGCTTCTAACAAATAATTAAATAAAAATTTTGCTAGTCGTTATGGAATCGCGGGACCTCCGCCTTTTGTTGAAGATATAACAATTTTGGCTCGACTCTGGCGTCCACTCTGCATGCCTAAAATGCTGGTAATCCGTATGAGACACCAACTTCCTCTGCCACCTCTCTGATAGTGATTTGGCGATTGGATAGCACATTTTCTTTGATTTTGTGGATGATGTCATCAGTAGTCGATGTTCTTGGCCGCCCATGCCTCTCGCCATCTTTAACGTCTTCACGGCCCTCTTTGAAACGTTTACACCAATCATAAACGGCTGTTTTCTTTATAGCAGACTCCATAAGCGGTCTCTAACATTCAACCACTGGTAGGACCGCTTATGGACATACAATTAGAAACATGTGTACCAACCTAAGAAAAAAAACTGGGCTCTTACAATGACATATTTAAATTTTAAATTCAAATATTCTGTGTATTTTTTATTTATATTTTTTTTAATTTTTTTTATTACAGAGCGAACACAGTCCAGCAAGAATTGGATGAGTATACGGAAGGCTCTCAACAATTGGAAAAGGAACTCGAGACTGCATTAGACCAGTATGAAAAATCAAACCGTGATCTCCAACAGCAGCAACAAAGATTACTAAATGAATTAGAGTCTTTAAGGGTTCGTTACTTATGCACCTACATACGGGGAAGTCTCTTAAGTCCGGACGGCTCCCAAAGCCGGATATCTAGCATATTTCGCAAACTAAACATCATTAAAAGCGGAGATGTCAGTCTGCCTTCTTTCTTTCGCTCTTCCTAATAGCAGAATATCCATTTTTTATTACATTTAGTTTGCGGGATGCGTGAGGTGTCCGGCTTTAGGAGCTGTCGTCATCATGAACGGAATAGCAATGATCGGGTACGCTCAGTTATAGGTTTTAACTTTACAATTCAAAGCCAATAAAGTTGAAGTATAATGAAATGTACTAAAGAAAGGGGCATACATAAAAAAGGCCATTTTTCAGCGACCCCTTTAATTTAATTATTAGTCTAATCACATCTAATTTTTCGAAAAAGTGCCACTGTTACTACACGATCCTACTTTAATTAATTATACTAATCAATTAAACTAATCGAATTCGGCGAAATTTCTCTATTCTTTTTAGTAAATTTTAGCTCATGCATATACAGCATGCATGAGCGAGAATTAGACTTACCAAAAAACATGTCTCCCATCCGGAAATCTTTTTGACATGGGCTAAAAATTCCTGATTGCCAGGAGATAAAAAACTAACTCCCTCTATAAAATATAACCAGTAAACTGAAATTTATTTATTGCCGCCTTTTTATATTTTTATAACTGATATTGTATTTTTTAATCATAATTTTAAATTCTTATAACCTAATATTGTTTGATTTTATGCTTTTCTAAATATAATTTATTTTTGTTATGCCTAAGTAAAAAATGGTCGAACGTGCATCACAAAGATGGAAACAATATTCTAAACCGTACTTATCTAATAAAATTTGCTTATTTTTATTACCATTATTAGATGTAATTAAATGACTACATTTGATTTGATCTTATTTATGCTTTTTACGGTTGGTAGGTTGCGCTTCTTTTGACTGGTTAAGTTAGCGAACCTGCGAGAACTGTAGAACTAATAGGATGATATAGAATGTCACGCTGATTGATTGATAAATGCCAAAATTAAGAATATTACAATAGAGTTCTTATTTCAGAATAAGCTAGAACAGTGCAATCGAGAGATCAACTTCCTGGAGAGCGAGGTGAAATCGTTAAAGGTCGATAAGGAACGGCAAGCTGCTTATATTCGCGAAATAGAACAAAAGAACGATGATCTGGAACGAGCGCAACGGTAAGCTTCATACTATAATTACTAGTTAAACTACATTGGTAAGAAAGTTTAATATGGTTTCGCCCGACCCAAAACACTTTAGCGCATTCGCAAGTGGATTGGCGAGGATGCCCGAATCCTGTTGGCTAATGCATTGGTCTTGCCCATTCTCGATTACGGAGACTGTGTCTACGGGCCATGCATTCGCAAAATGTACAGCAACCGTATCCGACATTTTATTATTATGATTATTAATAACCGCTTATTATAATCATAGTTGATTTGGCTATCTGATTATTTTGCTTTGAGTCAGTGTTTTACCACTTCATAAAACTGCCTAGTCTGTTTTTAAATACATTAGGTTTTTAGCACATACAACACCATTAGGAAGTTTGTTACAATCATTCACAATTCTGTTAGACAGAAAATGTTTCTTTGATTCACCAAGAAACTGGTCAGCAAGAAACGAGTCGTTCCATCGGAGATGCGAGTTCTTATTGAATGTATACATTTGTTCAAAATCAGCATGGCTATATGAAATCGAAGACTATCGTGGTTGTTTGACATTATATAATAAGATAAAACGAATTTACCGCGTAAAGTTTGTAGCACCCGACGTATGCCACTTACCCACAGAACAACTGATGATTGACGGCTTTTCAGTCTACCCTGGGCAACAGCGGCTGTAACATCGCCGAAACGTCGGGCGTTACAAACTTTACGCGGATTTTTTTTTAAATCCTAATATAAGCACAACTGTGGCTTCCCGAAAGTATCTTGTAGGTTTCTAACGGTTCCGTGTAGCTTGGGCTATAATGGTCGTCATGTCAACTTGGCCGGCTCAACTCGCGGGGCAGCTCCTATCCGGGACCCTCCTCGAAGATGGACCGACCTGGTGAATCCGCTGTGCGGTGGATCTGGGGACGGAAACTCGGGCGGACTGGACGACTGACGCACGGGGCGGGCAAACCGGCCGAGTTGTCAATCGACAGACCTGGAGAGGTCTGAGAATGTATGTTCTCTAAGGCGCGGGGGTAGGTGTCGACCTGTCGTCGCCTACCGTTAAAAACATCCCGATGGCCAGCCGATCTGCCATATTTCCGAGTGACGAAATGCGTATTATCATGATAGGTAGAGGTTTTGCGCAAGCGACTTCGAGCCTGGAACCAAACTGGTGGATGGAGAAATCCATCTAAATTTGGGAGCAAGGGCACGAGGATCCCCACTGGGTTTCAAAATTCCCAGTGCCTTGCGGTAAGGAGTTGGCTTCTTGCGGGCTGAGGGGAGCTCGGTTTGTAGATACGTCTTCGTCCTAAGTCTGTGTTTCACTCCGGGGTGATATAGCGAACATAACGTTGAAACGCTCAACTGTAAGTCTCGATCAAGGTCTATCGCTTTCTGCGTTCCTCCAACGTTTTGAGTCCCAGGGTTTGTAGCCTCTTCTCATAACTAAACTTTCTTAGTATCCGTGGTAGCTCTGTGAAGTGTCTCTGCACTCTCTTAAGCAGGCCGACGTCCTTCATAACATAGCGACTCCTATCCTGATGAATTCCAATAATGACCGGACATAGGACTTATATGCCCTAACCGTCAAGTCTGCACTGATGTATGTTATGGAAGGATTTTTTAATTAGGTATGTTCGGGAGTTTGCCTGTTTTACAATAGAGATTATGTGCTTTTCCCATTTTAGATCAGATGGCATAAAAATTCCAAGATCTTTTTATTTATTCACCGGCTTCAGTTGAACATCGTTTGAGTGGTTATGCAAACTTGGATTATTCTTTCCTATGTGAAGCACAGTACATACACTTGTCCATATCAAGGGTGATAAGCCAGCCACTTCACATCCAATTAGAGATTTGGGATAGGTCATCCATCCTATAGCTGACCATGTTTGAGTAGAGGGTTTACAAAAATCTTTATATCATCAGCATAGAAGCTCAGATTAGAGTAAATTGCGGGACGGAAGTCGGAAATGTAGAGAGTGAACAGTAAGGGACCCAGAACTGAGCCCTGTGGTACTCCGCTTAGAGCAAGTCTTTCGGTGGGAAGGCAGTCACCGATGCGAACTTGGATTGTTTGATCTCTGAGAAATGCTTTATAATCCATCGAAGGTAGGTTTTATTTCTAGCCAGAGCTTCCATTTTAAATATGACACCTCCACCAGTTTGGCTATTTTTGTGACGAGTGGAGTTCGCAACGAGGTCGCCGTCTACCTGTATAGCATAATTAAGTGGTCTAACCGAGCCGAACCTTTAAGCTGGATCTATGGTGGCCCAGCCAAATATCACTCATTCCAAAACAAGACTGCTGCATACCGGGATGTTTTGCTTATATTGCTGCATCAACCTGGCAGCTCGGCAGTCCTCTAAGAGAAAGGCCTTGGGAGAATTTTAATCTCTTTATAAAAGGCATCTCTTGGACATACAAGTAAACACATAGCATTAGCGAGTTTCACAACGTTTACACGCTACCTAATAACATACATGAAGGTGTTGAACTCAGCTTGCAATGGCTTTACTGAAGATATCCGGGCCCATTGGCAGTATAGGAGGGTGTCAGACGAGGACGGTACTAGTGAGCGGCCGCTTAACAGTTCTCCAGCGTGCATAACGTTTACGTTATGTTATTATTCTTCCGGGGCGCTCCGAAAATCAGCCTGTCGTGGCTGAGAGCGTTCTATCATCAGCAAACCATTCATAGCATCGTACATTTACATTATAACATGTAATTCACAACTCTGCATTAGTTTTAAGGTAAAAAGCAATAAATAAAATATGCATGATTACAAAATGTCGTTGAAATATATTCAGCTGTTTGAAACTATATCAGAACAGACATTTGAAATGATCCACATTGAAATAATTCAGTTTATGGATGCAGATCACCACGGAGTCAAAATAATACAGTCTTTTACAAAGTCTCAATATTTCACTGTAATTGTGATTGTTACAGAGCCATCACAGAGTCAGTGGCAGGCATAGAGGCATTACTTAACCAGTCGTATGAAAGGAATGCTGTTTTAGAAGGAGAAGTGGACGAGATAGATACATTAAGAACGAAATTACAGCGGGCTATGGATGAAGCAAGAGGTGAGCGTAGCAATATTCCTCGTTTCAAATTCTCATTATTATCTGTTGTAATAAAACAACAACATTTCCAAGAATATCAGCACAATATATTGATACCGACTGCCACTAGTTAATTTATTTTAATTTTAGATCTAAGGCAAGAGCTGTTGGTTACCAAATATAGAAATACAAACGGAAACATTGAGGCTCCTGTGGAAGACGAGCGATTGGTCATAAACGGCCATGCCACGACTTTAGTTGAATCCGAAACGCAGACTAATCTCTCTAGTACTCCTATAAAACGTAAGTTTGTATTGTTCAGATTTACAGAATTAAGAGTATATCTTAAATCATTATTAAACTTTTAATATATGCAGGAGAATACGTGGTAAATGGCAACACTCTGACACCGTCGTCGCGAGTTTCCGCCATGAACATTATCGGAGATTTGCTGAGGAAAGTTGGAGTGAGTATCTCGCAATCTTTCACTAGACCAAATAGCTGTTATATAATTTACTTATCATTTATAATGATAATGATATCTTTATTTTTATATATAGTAATATATTGTATATCTATGGATTATTTATAATATATAATGAATAATTACGACTACTAGTTTTAATCGCGACTAAAAAGGGATCAAAATAATCAGTACTTAGTTTTTTTACTGCCTTTATTGTATTAACTCTTAAACATCGGTGTGGTTTTATTTTGCCTTGGTTTTTGGTTACTTTAATAAGTGCACATGCTTGTGATTTTTTTCAGCACTATAGTCTTGCAGTCTAGAAATGAAGTAGGTCACAATATGGGAATAGCTTGGCAAATCTACGGAGTCATAACATTTTAAACTTCCTGAGATTATTCCTAAGAACTCATCGTTAGATTAGTCAAACTATAGTTCGGAAATTTGTTTTGTATACCCATCTTTTATACACCTTAGAACTGCTGTTGTAGAATTTCGATTGTAATTTTGTAAATGGTCAATTTTCTGTATTGTAGTTGCTATCACAGTATCGAGGTGTTTCCTACGTTGTATTATTTAATGTCTCATCGATGAATACTCACCGAATTAACTGTGAAGTAAAAGTTTTCTATGTTTTGGCATAGATTTCTTAAATATTGTATATTTAGGCTTCTAAAACTGAATTGTACAAAATTGCAATGCGCATTGAGCGCTATCGAATGGCGACCGTTGCGTTTGTGCATCATATATGCTATTTCCATTTAGAGATATTCAAATTTAAAGTCACAAATTGCATATTTTATTTAAAGATAATCGAAGTTCTACTAAATGCTTACTGTATTTCCGTACCTGTCATTGAGATGGGTGCATTTGGTGCGTTTGGTGTGCGCGTTTCAGTCGATTACGGCACAGCTCAGTAGTGTACAATCCCGCATGTTGCATTGCTTACAGCTTGAAAAATTCCTATGCCCCGAATGCGATAAGGTAAGGTGCGTCTGCCCAAAGGAGGAGAGCGAGACGGACACGGCGGCCGACGTTCGACTGAGAAAGCCGGCCGACGGGCCCGTGAGCCTCGCGCAGCTGGACTGCAAGCGCGCTTCCATCGCCCACGCACACGCCCGCCCCCGACCTTCCCCTCCGACTCCCGGACGACCCCCTCTCTCCGTCCCCCTCCCTCCCTCCGACCGGCGGCCCGAGGCACTTCCGTCGCCCGGCTTGGTCCGAGCGGCGAGCGTGAGGCTCAAGGAGAAATCCATCGGATTCTTCGCTAGAGCCTCCATGAGGAAATCGACAGATGCGTCGCAGCCGCCTCCATCTCCTGCCAGTCCCCAACGATTTAACCAATTGTGATATTTGCCATATTTTAGTGTTGGAATGGGAGCGCCAAAACTACTCGCAAAAATAAAAGAGGGTTATTTTATTAACACTTCATATAAAAAAAACACTATTTCAGAGCATTTCTGTCAGGTTATGATAGTAAATTTTATTTAAGATCGAGGGATATATATGCTAAACAAGAAGGCCCTCTCTATTTCCTCCACTATTATTTGTAATTTATTGTGTATTGTGAAAGGTGGAACGGTGACTATATCTATTGAAATCATTGTTACAAAATCTTCACCGATTCCGAAAAACTATCAAAAAAGTCAATAAAAGTGATATTAGACTAATTCTTAAAAAAAAAAACATGCGGCGCTTTTAAGAGTTCTCACCATCCCCTTAACCTCTAAGTCAAAGTTTGGCTTGACATACATGGATGCCTACCTTGACTCCAAACTGTGCTCGATTGCGTTTCTTTGTGAACTAAAATCGGAAATTAGTTCATGTGAATGAGACAGGGCAATACGTTAGAGCGAAATATGAAATGAACTTGTCACTTTTCAACATTAAAACTACCAACCGAAAAAAGACTGCTAATCTGATGATCCACCAAATATGTCCAAATTTATTCGGATGGCTATGAGTTTGGCAGGTAGTTTTGGTGCAGGAAAATCGACGATCATTTATTTCATATTTCGCTTTAACATAATGCTCTGTCTCGTTCGCCTGAATTAATTTCCAATTAGTTCATGAAGGTACCCAATCGGGCCCACTCAATGCATACCACTGTAACCTCCTATGTTTGACTACGGCATTATTGCTTCGACTATTTAAATTGGAGATGTTTTGGTGCTCCTGCCATTGACTGTAGAATTTAAGTGATAACATAATATTATCAATATAAATCAGTGATGTGCCTTTCACTGCTCATTTGTGGTTATGATCTTGTAGGTACTATTTTTGTATTATATAACGATGTACACGACTAAAGCTTATTTAAAATGTGACTACATATATGCATTCCATTATAAGCTTCGATAGTACAATTAAATAAATTAATCGTTTTATTATTGTTATTGTTAACAATGATATTAATTACGAATAAAATATTTTATTTTTTACCTCGAGAACAATTGCAATTTTATTTTGTGATCGTATGTTGCTTGCATGCCTGTGTCTGCACTTGACTTTCCTTTTTGTCGTTGATTAACTTGGATTAATTCGATTGGTGATTTTCAGATTGTATTTCAGCTAAACTAGCCAAGAAAAGAGGTTCGCCTTGCCTTCAGGTAGTTCTGATTTTTATTAGGGTCATAAAGTTTGAGCTTCTGGATATCGAGTTTTCGACATTGCCACACGTGCTGCCATCGCGGGAAAATGGTGGCCAAAATCACTTTCTGCACAATATCTCTCTTCTAGTTTGCTCTAGAGTAAAATAGGCTTAGTGAATTTTATACAGGGGAAACATCTGTACTCTAATCTGAAGAGAGAGGGTAGTTTTTGTATGCCGGTACGCTCTTGCGCACCGTTCAGGTTAACTGTTTCTTTGACCAATGAAAAGTTTCGAAGTTAGACGACAGATCGGGCAGTGACAGATACTCAGGCTTCTTTTTATTTTCTGGGGGCGGATGATGTTGCCACCGCCTGATGGCTACAGCATCTGAAGAGAATCATTGTGCCCTTCAAGTATCGGTGTCCAGGCTGTGGGATGCTCACAGTGGTCTTGAGGGTGGTCGATCCACGCCCGTTAGTCCACTCTCCTCATAGAGGCAGAGTAGTAACTTGAAATTACAGTTTAGCGACGTAAGCAGTTCGTTAGGATGATTTGGGTCTCCTTATAGTTTTATCTTTAAGTTGGCTAAAATGTGACACTCGCACAAGATATGTTGACCAGTCGCATCTTACTCCACATTTTCTGCAAGGAGAATCGGTTTCTTTCCGACGGTTATGAGGTGCTTACTGAGGGCAATATGTCCTGTAATTATTCCTGACACTAGTTCTTCTTTGCGTTTTGCCCTGTTTGAGCAATTCTTCAGATGTATTTGCGACTTTGAGGGCTTTAGATTTTTTCATTCAGTAGATTTCTTTTTCTCTTTCCAATCACTTTTTGGTGGCCAGTTTAAGGAGACAGTTTGATATGCCTATGCCCAGGAAGGGTTTTGAAAACCCCCGACTGGGGTATCTGCTTTTCGTTTCCTTGTATGTTGCTGTGTCCCATTACCCACACGAGTGTTACCATGTTTCTGGAAGACAGCTCAATAAGAATTCTGAGGGTATCCCAGACTAGTTTGGATGTGACTCTCCTCGCATTTAGTACTTACTTTCACAGCCGCTTGGCTGTCTGAGCATGCATATGTATATAGTCTGGTTACTTACTGTCCTCTTCAGGTTTTCATAATACTGTTGCATATTTTCTCCATTGTTATTTCGGTCCTTGGTCCTCTGATTCCAGATATGAAGGCTTAACCTACATTTGCGAGCCGCCATACGCATCTCCTGAACCGCGCTCTCACCGACCAATGTGTGTAACTCAGAAACTATTAATTTATCAAAAAACGGTTAAAGTAGTAATGTGCAGATTTTTTCCCATTATAATATTCGCTAAGGGGGTGTCCATTAATTACATGAGCTCTAAATGAGGGGTGGAGGGGTCCAGCAAAATCTCCTTTAAGGGGGTATATATAT
>JAOPUG010000037.1:17109380-17123944 GCA_027564375.1 Micropterix facetella | reverse complement strand
CCACCGCCCCCCCACCCCCCCCCACCCCCCCCCCCCCCCCCCCCCCCACACCCCCGCGCCGAATAGGGAGCTGCTGTTTTCTTTAACATGAAATAGAACTTGATGTTTGCTCGCAGGTCTTCAAGTCAGCCATCGAAAAATCGCGAAAGGTATTGAAAACATTTTTTAAAGAAATCACCCGGAGAACTGCCGGATTAGGCGGATTCTCTAGTAAGTATACCCAGCAGGAGAAGACAGTATTGCTACGCTTCCTGCCTGTGGAAAAAAATCTTGTTTTATTTGGGTACAACTAGTATGTCCTGTTAATGCATTCCATAGACAACATTCATATCGGTTAATTTTATCCCAATGTAAAATGGTGACTCAGCCAGGAATCGAACCCGAAACCTTATAATGAAAGATCAGGCGACCTAACCACTGTGCCACCGAGGGCCCTTAATAGATTGCTATGAAAATAAATTTTAATTTTAAAAGGTGTTTGGAAGAAAAAGTTGATTTTTACTCATACTTAGGAAATACTAAATGTACCACTTTGAATTTGCGCCAGTAGACTTATCCATATTGATATCCAGATAGAAAATTAAAAAAATATCACGAATACAGGTCATCGCTTTAGTTAAGTTATAGAAGTTTAAAAGTCAAATGTTTGGTTGTTTTCTATCGATTTAATTAACTTGTTGCTGTCGGTTCCTTTTTTATAGACGATGTTCACTACAGTTTAATCTGCCTTTAAAGATACCCAACCAACAATGATAACTAAATTAGAATTCGTAGAGCGGTTCTTGAGGTTATCGCAATCTAAGAGTCGGACAAAATGTCTAAATATCACACGCACGGCTGTTTTTCATCCACTTAACTTCCGGATTTACAACCAAAAATATTGGTAGCAGGTAAAGTTCTGGAGCGAGTCCAGCATTACAAATATCTCGATGCATCAGTAAATGAAGCATGGGACTCAGATCGAGAAATTAAGTCCCGGATTGAAACCGCCCGTATCTCGTTTACGAAAATAAGAAAAGTGTAAAGTTGCCTGCATATCAACCTAAGACTCAGAACTCGCACCCTGAATTGCTATATCTGGCCTGTTGTTACGTACGGAAGCGAATCGTGGACCATAAAGCAAGACACCAGACGGCGACTTCAAGCTTTTAAAATGTGGTGTCATCGTCGCATGCTTCGTATATGCTGGACCCAGAAAGTCGGCCACGAAAAGATACTTCAGCTACTGGAACGACTCGAAAATTGTTGCACACCGTCAAAAAGTGCAAAACTGAATATCTGGGACACGTGTTTCGCTATAACAGATATTAGCTGCTTCAACTTATAGTGATGGAAAAAATACAGGGTAAGCAGCGTCCGGGAAGGCGGAGGAAATCATGGCTGCAAAATATCAGGGAATGGACCGGAATCACCAGCGCAGAACCGCTGTTCCGGATAGAGCAGGACAGACAAAAATTGCAGAGCTAACAGTTAACCTCTAGTAATGGAGAAGCACTAACGATGATGAAGAAGTTACTTAACTTGCCACTCTTTAGTCCCCTTTTCAGATATATTAATAGTATTATACATAGATCTTTCACGCAAACGCTCGTAACGAACAGTGAAAATGGCATTAAAATCCATCAAGTGGTTCTTGAGTTTAACACGATCAAACAAACGACACTCTTTTCATGTTTGTTTTATAATTGTTTAGATAAAATACCTCATCAATGTTTGGGTAGCGAGGATATTCCTTGCGGAATATGTTGACGTCGACTTGGTGAAAGCTGTACGTCTCCTCATTGAAAATTTTGTTTTTGAGGATCACGATCAGCTGCGATCGGAGAATCAGTCCTCTGATACGTTGATAGCTCGACACTTCATCCTAAAAAAGATTAGATAACATATATTACAATTTATTTCTTATTTAATTAATAAATAAACAAATAAATAATTTCATTTTGTACAAAAAAAACATACATACAAAAAAGGCAAACTTATTATCAAGCCGCAATTATCCTACATCTAACTTACGCATAGTGATATATAAACGCACTGAATATAGAATACTAGAAAAAAATACAATATTTAATTATGTATCAATAAACATAGCTTATGTCTGATAATATAACCTGCTTTAACACTCAACGAAAGGAGAATATGCAGAGGAAAACGAAGAATACTTTATGACTTAGCGAGATATCATTTTTGAGGTCATCCTTGAATGGTGCTATCGAATGTGAATTCCTTATATTCATTGGGAGAGCAAACCAAAACCTCGCTGCGTTTATGGTAAAAGAGTGGCTAAAGAAATCAGACAAAGGAGACGATTTTTTAATAAGTATCCTAAACCTATGGGCGAACTGTGGGAACTTAATGGTCTGAAAAGCTCAAAAGATATGGTGTTGATAGGAAGAGGGAAGATAAAGTATCAGTATGGATCAAAAAGTTCTTAGAACCAACATGAAAATAAAGAAACCGAAACAAAAAAATATTTTTTGATATATTCTTCTTGTAGTTCTATATATGTACTATAGTTTTTCTAGTTTTCTTATTCCTTTGAAACAAAAATATTTTTCCTCGAATCTCAAAAAGTTTCACACGGCAACCATAACCGCATCATCATCGGCAAATTTCATTCCTCGGATGTGCTCCTTTAATTTGGAGAATAAGTGAAAATCACTATGGATTAAGTTCGTTGAATGTGGGGGATGATTAAAGTATTTCGAAGCCAGCATTTTTGATCGCCGTGAGGGCAACTTCAGATAGATTGAGCCGGCGTATAACACCCAATGTCAACTTTTCAGAGTTTTTCTTTGATTGCTTCCTGCAATTTGGAAATCAAACCCACCGGTAATCCATTTCCCTTTCAGAAAGCAGCCGATGTAAATAATTCCTTCAAAATCCCAAAAGACAGTGGCCGTAACATTGCCTGCGGTTGGAACCACTCAACATTTCGTCACAGGAGGAGATGGTCGTTTCCAGGACATGCTCTGCCTGTCCGTTTCCGGGTTGAAATGGTGGACCCACCTTTCATCTTTGGTTACAAAACGGCATACAAAAAATCTGCATCCCGCTAGAAAGTTCGATGTTGATTTTTTTTGCTCTGTCAAAATTTATGGATCCATCTTGCTGACATTTTCTTTAAGGTTAACATATACATCAACATTGCTTAAATGCTATTCTTTGGCCTTGGGATCAAATCCCCATATTAAGATCAATTTGGGAATATGACCCCCAATTTCTCATTTATAATTTCACCAAAACCTAACTGTCCCATCTTGGCCACCCAATAACCAGGTGAGCTTGCCGGGCAAAGGGCGTCATGGATCCGCGATCAATTCATTACGAATACTGCTAACTCAGTAGATGTCACATTATGATGAACATTATCATCTTGTCGCCCAGAAACGAACGCAGGGACTTGTGGACGAAGACAATCCACATATCAAGCTCCACCACGGCCCGTGAGAGTCCAACCCTTACAGAACGTCATCGAGCACACACAGCGGGCGGACTCACCCTTAGATTTGGACGTATTTCTCCATCCTCTCGTCCGGTCATGGGTTTGAAGTCGCTTGCGCGGCTTTTACCTCTTGTTAGGGGGCCTAATGGGTCCATACATCTCGGGCTTCATGACTAGATCTGTTATCATTGGTTGGCCCGACTCACGGTTCAACCCCCATCCGGCAGCCTCCCCAAAGAGGGACTAACCTGGTAAAACCGATGTGCAACGGATCTAGGGAAATACCACGGGTGGACCTGGATGATTAATGCACCGGTCGGTATGCCGGCCTGGTACTCAATTGGCGAACAGCCGGGGGGGTAGATGTTGACGTAATGTCGCCTATCCTTAGAAACGATCCGTTGGCCACCCGATCCCGGGTAGTAGTGCCGGGCAAAGGGTGCCTCGGATCCGCGATATATTCGAGTTACGAATTGCTGCTCACATTAGGTAGAGGCAACGCATGCGACTTCGAACCTGAGAATAAACGGGTGGATGGAGAAATCTGTCTAAATTTAGTTAGGGAGTGAGGTTAGTCCACTGGTTGTAGCTTTGCTTGCTCAGTACCTCGCTATTAAGGCATTGTTCTCTTAACTCTTCTGTTACCCAACAGCCCACAGCCCACCCAGGTTCCGCATGTACTCTGCCTAAATGAGCTGACGACCCGCCCGGGTTCTGACTCCCCGCATGCGCTTTTTCAAACGAAACGCATACCTTTCCTCTTTCCCTCTTGGTGTGTAAGAAGAGGACAGAAGGTTCTCCTTCGTCTGATTATTGATAGCAAAAGGCGCTGTCCAATTTCACTGTTTAGAAGCCAATCTTGCCAGTACATTTTTTTCCGACGGTCTGTTTGCACGTTACGCTGAACGCTCCCACATTTTTGTGTGTTTCAGTGACTTTTTAGGGAATTTCGATGAAAGATTGAGTAATTTCGTTTCTAAACGAGTTTATAAATCAGTTTGTCGTTTGATGTACAATTTGCGCATTTTTTTACGTTTTTTTGCCGCATCGGATATTTTATGTTCGATGACGTCATTTTGTTGTTTACCGTTGAAAATATTTTGTTTTTCTATAATATTAAACAAAGCTGAAAGTTCTCGTGTGTTTCGTGTGTTTTTCTACGAAGTGCGATGCGGTAATAGTGTTATTATGATAGAATAACATATAAATGTAGGCCGTAGGTATTTAAAAATAAACCACAAAAAAAAATTCTCGAGAAATCATACAAATTTTCCTTGGTTTTTATGAGCGAATATCTAATATTTTTGTACGAAATAATAGTTTCGGTAAAGCATATAATAAAGATCACAAACTTACTTACAATTTTTGGATACAGTTCTGTATTTTGTGATAAAACATCTAATGGTTGTATAAGCAAGTTTTTTTCAGTTCCCCACTTTCTAATAATCATTCATAATTATCTAATAGTTTTACAAAATGAGGTTTCAATATTCTATATTGGAAATTTCGATCCATGCAGTTCCTTTTATCTCTACTATCCCACCATCCTTTTATATCTTCCTTTCCTCTATCCATCGATTCTTTTTACGATCCATGCAGTAGTTTCTTACTTATGGTCGTTTTTCTCAAGCGCCGTCCATTTCACCCTCAGCTGTCTTAATTCGCCGCGGTACACCAAGAATCTACCCCGCAAACAGAGGGCCTAACGGGCTATGGCGTAGTTTGATACGTGGATTGTATTGTCAAAAATTTCTGCGCTCATCTCGGGGCGATATAATGATAAAGTTCGTTGAAACACCTCAGGGTAGCGGGTTCGCCCGTAGTATGAACTTCTCTGTCCACAAGTCTTTGCATTCGTCTCGAGGCAACCAGACAATAAAGTTCGTTATAACGTCCCGAAGCGGCGGGTTCGCCCGTAGCATGTGACACCTTTTAATTGTCCCACCTGGCTCCTATTTGATAACTAATGGTTCATTGCAGCTTGGGCCTGATTGTGTTTTATTAGGTCTGCCCAAGTTACGTTTCACCTCCCATCCGGTAGCCTCCTCGAATAGGGACATAACCTTGAAGGACCGCTGTGAACTCTAACTGCGGCTGTAACCTGCAGTCGTAGACTGTTGGGATTAGATGTGCGGATCTGGGGTAATACTTCGGGCGGGCTGCATCAGCCAATCGCTTGCGCAATCCGGCAAATAACCGGGGGAGTCTGGAAACGTAGGTTTCCTAATAAGCGAGGCGTAGCTGTTGACCTGGCGTCACCTATCCTTAGAAACGATCCGTTATCCACTCGATCCCGAGTGAGCTTGACGGGCAAAGGTCGCCTCGGATCCATGACAAATTCGAATTACAAATTACTGCTAAGGTCAGGTAGATGCCGCACAAGCGACCTCGAATTCGTGGCCAGACTGCAGGATGGAGAAATCGGTCCAAATCTGGTAGTAAGGGAGCGAGGAAGCCCGCAGGGTGGCACTTCTCAATGCCTCACGGTAAGGTCTCCGACTCTTACGGGCTGTTGGCGAAATTTGACTGTGGATTGTGTTTGTCTCAAATCTTTGCTTTCGCCCCTTGGAAGAAAGAATGGCAACAGTTGCTATAACTCCCTGGGGTCGCGGGTTCGTCCGTAGCAATTGGCGTCCCTCAACTGTCACATCTAGAAGTGCTAGTGACAGCTTGTTTAAAAGCTTGGTCCTTAACCAAACCGGCTGACCCCTCGACTCTCTTCAGGTCTAAACACAATTTTGGACTAGCTAAAAAACTGCCCTCTCTGCTCTATGCCAACTCCAGGATAATCAAAACTTTATTTCTGTCCAATTCTAAGGATCCAGCAATATCGAAGCACATAGTAAATGGCCTTAATAAATCATATGATCTACAAACCCGCGTGGACTTCCATAAAAAGTTTCTTGCTGGAACCAGACAGAATGGCACTGGTCTGGGGTATGGCAGTATGATGAGCGATTTAGAGACCTGAAGAAGTCAATCTTGCGAGGAGATTATAGCTATTCAGAGCATAATTCATGTGCCTTTTGTAGCAATAACCCTTGCATAGCTAGACATATTTTAGCTGGCTGCAAGGCGGCCTTCGATCAAGGACGGTACACCTACTACCATGACAAAGTCCTTGCTGTTATTCGCGCGAGGTAATTAGCTTTCAGTGGCTCGTGCCAACAAGGGTCTACAAGTACCCTCCAAACCCTTCAAACAGTTTGTGCGGGATAGCTCTAAAGGCAAAAAACATTTCACTCCAAAACCTTTTTCAATAATTGAGAAAGCTCCGATTGGATTCTGGAAGTCAATTCGGTCTCTAAGCAGTATCAATTTCTTGAAAGGTCTTAGATGCACAGCCCTCAACTCAGATATAGCTCTTTATTTTCTCGGACGATGGCCGTTATTAACTGTTCAATTAACTTTTTCATGGGTATCAAATATCACAAAAGACCACAAGTACTAATTAAATAAATACCATGATCTCGCAAATGCCGTCACCCGGAATGGCTACACTATTCACCTTCACGCGGTGGAAGTTGTCGCTCATGGTTTGCCAGCCAAATCTCTGTTTCACCTCTTTAAAGATATTGGTCTCTCTAGGAAAATTATCAACTCCTTCCTAGAAAAAACATCTAAAACCGCAATTTCCTCATCTCAAATTCTATGGCTTTGAAGGGGAATTGAATAGGTGGTAAGGTGAACGCTCACATGTGGCAAGAAAAATGTCCTAAACCTACCACAGCCGGACATTAGTCCGGAGTCCACCGCTCACTCACTTTCAGTGCGAGAGGTGGAAGTCAAACCAGAATGGCGAAGAAGAAGGTGGGGCTGTCCTAATCCCTAAAGTCTGCTGGATGTCCAAAAATATATCCTTAGTGGACATTTTTTTCAGTCACAAGTATTTTATCACCTTGCATAATTGGTTTTTTCCCATAATAGGATTTTTTAGCAGCTCGCTACAGAAAAAAATATGACACAAGTTGTATTGCCGAATGAATCGATAATTAACGAGAATGTAACATGATAGTGACTCTTCAAATTAATTACTAACTACCCCCAAGAAACTTTTAAAAATATATGTTGCTAGGAAATTTTTGATCTAACTTGATCATTTCGTGAACATGAACATTTTTCCTTCGACATACCTACAATAGATCATTGCAATGAAAAATAAAGCATGTGAATTATGAAACCTACATTCACCCGCTTCCCAAATACTCCTACCAAGTATGGAATCAGTACTTTAAGAAAGAGTACCTGGAAAGAGTTCAGTGAAGAGCAACGAAGTTGGTGCTATCATTGAGAAACAAACTGCACGAAGTATGACTGAAAGAACTCCGTCTCACAACATTAGAGGAACGTAGGCAACGAGATCTAATGAAACTTACAAAATTCCTCACAGTTATTATGTTGTGCCCAACCTCGAGAACATGTGTACCACGAAGAACATCAACAAACAACTGCATGGGCACTCCTTGAAATTAAATAAAACAACTGCAGCATCGAATCCCAGGCAACACTTTTTAACAAATCCTGTAGTGGATGCTTGGAATACATCGCCAGAGGAAGTGATAAGTGTTAGCTCCGTCAACAGCTTTAAGAATAAACTGGACATTTATCTAAGTGCAAAACAGTAACAAAATAAAAAAACAAGTGCACGTGATATACACACATCAGTCTTATGTTGCTATAGTCGCCGCATTAAAAAGTGGTCACTCGCGACGAACCATTAGAATCATGCGACCTCTTTTGCACTTGCAGCAGGTACCTTCCGGTCGGTCGCAGAATTTTATGGCCCCAGTGACCACTTTGTAATGCAGCCACTATAGTGAATATAATAATAATAATAATGTGAATGTAGGTTTAATATACCATAACCAAAGCCATTAGGAGCATATCAATATGAACAGTAAATATGCATTTGTATTTGATGCTTTCTTAAGCTATTAAATGTCTATTATAAAATTACCTCATCAGACAATGGCGGATCGACGATAGGAAAACCATTGTACTTGACGAGTCGTAAAACTTCTACTATGTGACCGACGTTTTCGATGGCCTTGAAGGTGATGACGGGATGACTCATCACTTCTGAGGCGTAAATATTGTGAGTCAATGGCGGTGGCTCCCAGGGAAGAAGAGGAACACCGGCCAACTGAATGTGAATGTCGTAAATACCCTAAAGCAGAAAAAAAGATACAAAATGTAACTTACAAAGATATTTCTTTCTTTTTCCGTTAGTTGCCATGACATATTTCACCATAGCGGAGCGCGCCTTTTGTTTATAGGAGCCAATATTTCTGCAACTGTTGCTCCACGTTAATTCCGTCAATGTCATCATCGACTTCGCCTTTTTGTACCGGGGGTGTCCCAAAATTCACACAAGGTTTGAATTTTGCATCATTTGTGCGGTAAAGTGTTGCCAACGAAAAAAAAAGACAGCGTAACAGCTGACAGTTCAGGGAGCGCTACACGAAATAACAATGCGTTTTCATTGTTGAGCAATATTTTTAAAATAAGTAAGTACAAACGAAGCTGCCATGGAATTCACTGACCAAGGTCGATCCCATCATAATACTATTTTTACACTTCTGTGGGGTGAGTGGTGACTCCGGACTAACGGCCGGCTATGGTAGGTTTAGGATAGCTGTCTTGCAACATGTGAGCGTCCACTTTGCCACCCATTCACTCCCCCTTCGAAGCTATAGAAGGTTGGCAGCTAGAGATTGTAATTTCCGTCCAAAGTTGGTAGGAATAGGGATTTAACTTCAACTGTGAAAAGATTAATCAAAAAATTAAAGGAAACTGGATCAATTAGTGATCTTAGACAATCTGGCCGTCTTTCAGCAAGTGGTTCAACACAAAACATCGAAGCAGTTCGTGAGAGTATTGCTTTAAGTCCAGGCACCGTGGTCAAGAATTGAAAATTTCAAGAAGCTCTCTACAGCGTATTCGCACGACAGATTTGCATCTTCATGCTTACAAAGTTCAACTAATTAAAGAACTGAAGCCTACCGACCCCGCATAGCGAAGAGAGTTCGTTGAATGGATTATGGAACAATAAGTGGCTGCTGATTTTTCGAACAAAATAATTTTTAGCGATGAGGCTCTTCATCTTGTGATGGCTTCGTTAATCGTCAAAATTGTCGCAGTGATTGTTGAGAAATAAATGCATTGGTGCGGAATTTGGGCTGCAGGTATCATCGGACCATTCTCCTGGAACCAACGATCATAGTGAATTTCGATAAAAGAATCCATAAGTGCCAGCAAAGCCGTGGAGGCCATTTTACCGATTTACTATTCCATAAATAACCATATACTGAAATAACTTGCGTGAAATTTGGGACACCGTTATATACAGAATAACTCCCTTTCCAAAATAGCTCAAAATGTAAATGTATGTTAATCCATATAAAATAAAAGAGTTATAGATATAACACTTTTTTTAAATTGTTATTTCAAATTTAAATAAAATCCAGACAAACCGTGGGCTAATCAGCTGGAAAGTGAAGTATATAACCTATGAAGCAGATCTCTTTTATTGCATTTCTGAGAATGTTATTCCTTTGTTAAAACCTTGTTTCGGTAGCATCAGGTAATACATACCTCATTGAAGAAATCTCCTGTCCATTTTGCTGCCATTAAAGTGACGATAATCGGCAATGCATTAGAAATTTGTCCCGTCGTCTCGATGATGATGGCAGTCAATGAAATGGTCATTCTCACGACTCCGCCCAATTGTGACGCTGCTCCGATCAGGGCATACTTTCCAGGATTGATTTCAGTCTGGGGACATGACAAATATTATTAATCGGTTATTATTGCATGTGGCTTCGCTTGCGTTAATATTGGAATATATTTTGCTGGCAATTTTTTCACATTGTGTCTTCCAAATGAAGCCAGTAAAATGGGAGGAGATGGCAGTGAGGCTCCCGCATATACGATGCGTGGGTGTTAAACGTGTTGAAAAAAAAATCTTTTTATATTTTCAGTGCAAATGAAATGTTATTTTTTTTTATGTGGTACACAAACAAAACATTGAGAATACATAAATTGACATACACATACATACAGTTACATGACTACATTTTCTATATGAGTACACAATTAGATTAACAATGAATGAACTATTAACAGTAAATAACAAAGAATGCAAGGTTGAATTTAAGAAAATATATAAAATAGAGGAAATTCTAAATTACAGTATTTTAAAGAGTGTCGCTCTGAAGGCGCCTAAATTATTCTGAAATATATCAATACTATTGTCAAGATGAAATGTATCGTTGTACATACGACATATACGTGGGATGATTGATACACGTTTCTGACTAAAAATTGGAGAAATCCAATATTGTATGTGAAATGACCTTCCCTCTTAAAATCCGATTTGAAGTATCAGGAGATCATGTTACAGGAGGAGGTATCGTTTCGATATTCCGCACTATCAATTGCATTTTTTAAATTTGGAATCATCATCTCTTTCACGCTGCGTAACTTCGTCTCTTTCGCGTGATTCCAATGATGGCTCTCTCACCTGGGATGACCTCCTCTCACAATATGAACTACAAATGTTGCAAAATTTACCTATCCAAACTAGAACCAAGGAACCTCTTTCTCTAACCATTATAATCTTGTCAGTGATTATATTTAATGTAAGTATTAGGTGAGGGTTATTTTATATTTGTTATGTTTAACTTTACATCACTACAAGTGGAAAAAAAGGTAGGCTCGGCCCACTGGCCTACTTTACAATTAACACTAGAATGCCTGAGTCATTTTGACCCCTCACACACCTTTGAGTTAACTTTATTTTCAACATGTTTGGATAGAGTAAACACTTAATGTGAATTTTAATCATTTTAATACTCGAAGAGGAGGATGGTAATAGAGTTAGTATAATTTGGTTATAAGTTCTGATTCATTTTTATTTCCTGTATTATGTCATATGCGATTTGAGGTTGCTAATTGCGATTATCAAAATAATATTTTGTACATACTTAATTGAATGTACTACATAGATGAAACAGGTGCATGTATATATTTATTTATTTATTTATTAAGGAAAACATACAGCGCTACAAAAAATAATACAATTATATTAAATACAGCATTTCTGGCCGATGACATGTTTTAAACAGTAGTTTCACTGAATTAAATATTGCGGTCCAGGGTAGACTGTCTACCCTGGACAACGGCAGTTGCAACATCGCCGAAACGTCATAATACCATTCATTTACTAAAAATCTTTTATATATATGAAATCTATTCGTTTCTACTGAGGAGTCAAAATTAGTCTATTGGGCATCAGAGCTAGGTAGGTAGTGCCGGGCATTCTAGTGTTAAGTAACGAGACCTACTTCATCGAGCCGCACCTGTTACGAATACAATTGATCGGTGGGTGATTTACTGTAATTATAACCCTCAAATCAAAGCAAAAATGAGAAAACTTACCCCCTCGGGTGCTATGCTCTGTAAGAAAACGGCAAAGAGTCTCCCCCAAGCGGCGCCGGTGACTAAGTTGGGGATGAAGAGGCCACTGGACACCGCCAAGCCAAAAGTCCAGCAGGAGAGCAGGAAGTAAGCGACGATGAAGACAACCAGGGTGAGCGGGGTGTGCGATCCGGCGGGGGCGTGCAGGAAAGTGCGCACGGAAGCCTCTGGGGTCTGGAACCAAATGGCAGCCACCGCGTTGTACTCGCCATCACCGCAAAACATCTGCAAATGGGAAACCACAATTCAAGATTGTCGCAGTTGAACCTTGGATGCCGATTGCTATCTCGCCATTTTATCAGCGTTATTTAAAAAAAAACCATTTGAGGTTAAGTCGATTAACATTTATTATTTTTACTTTGTAACTACTTAGGCCACATAAAAAGTTTCTGGATTCTGATAAAAGTAAAACACTTACTTAAATTACATTGACTGTTTTTAAAGTATTCTCCCTGAAAATTTAAAAAATTCTGATTCTTTGAAACCATTGGGAAAACCAGTTGCCCCAGTCTTCTTTAAAGGTCTCTGTATACGACGAAGTTGATCCTTAATTATTGAAAAGAAAGAGAAATCACAGGATGCAAGGTCCGGAATGTATGGGGGATGCTTCATCAGTTCCATGTTTGAGGTCTTCCATTGTCACCTTAGCGGAGTGGGTGGAAGCATTGTCGTGATGGAGGACTACTCTGCTGCGAGGACGCATTTCACTAATTTTTTCTCTGGGCAAGCAAATATTAACATACCAATCTGCAGTGACTGTTCTTTGGTTTTCAAGTGAAATTGTATTTTTGGCCCGTCCTACGTAATACTATGGACGGGCTAAAAACCCAACACCACCTGAAAATTTTCGCACATGCAAAAAAAAGTGGGGTAAAGGAGCGGTCAAGGCGATAGGGATCAAGAAATCAAGAAACAGCCAAAATAACTTACTTGAATAGGATTTTTGGTAGGATCTTGGCCCAGCGGTCGGCAGTCGTTCAGGAGGTACATCATGATGAATCCGATCGTAGCACTCGCTGCTGCGACGATGCACGCTTCCAAAACCTTCATTCTACGATCACGGATGTATCTGCAAATCAAAAGTAATAACAATATTACATAAAATAAAAATGTGAAAAAAATCTTTTAATTTTGAACGAACCTTAATCGAAAAACGGTAAGCTTATAATTTATATGATTCCACAGAGCACCAGTGAGCCCTCCGAATACTCCAAGAGCCATAAATAGAGGGATTTCATATATTTTGAAAGGAAATGGATCCAATTTTCCTAAGTTTAGGAGACCTGTATAAAAGACAAACATATACTGATAAACAAATATTTTTAACAAATACATACAGAAAGATATGTTTTATTTGTTTAATTCAGGAAAATAACAGAGTACAAAAATAAGTAGTCTAACATATTATGCTGCATATACATGCTCGCGCGAGACTAGGTAAGCTAGTGCGAGATCGTGAGATCGCAAATGTGTGAATGGTAAGCAAGTGTAGTTTCGCCTCGTGCACTCGCTTTGGTAGCGGTTTTTTGACATGAGTCAAAGGGTCCCATGACGAGACGCGAGTGCAGCATTTACATGCGCGCTCTTGCTGTGTTGTCTACAGGCTCCCGGATTGAACGATTATGGCCTTGCGCTGCTCTACATCAATTTTTGCTGCGCTACATCAGTTTATCCCCATCAGTTAATTATATAAACTTAATAAGCAAAGCGCATGTAAATGTGGCATTAGATATACTATGACACCAAAGAACTATTTTCAAGTTAAACAAAATGATAACAGAAGGTTAAGATCAAGAATACAATGAAATTTTACAATGACTAATTAAAAATATAAAAAGTTAAAAACTAAAGCATTCCTATCCAAAAACCTTTCTCAATAATCGAGAAAGAGTCTGATTAGATTCTGGAGGTTGATTCGGCCTCTAAGCAGTATAGTTTTCCTGAAAGTCTCGAATACATAGTTCTCCGACTAGATATAACTCTTTACTCTCTATCTTGAAAGATATTGTAGAATTAATCGTTCCATGGAAGTCAAATGTTTCAAACACCATGAGTACAAATTAAATTATTACCATGATCTCATAAAAGCTATCACCTGAAACGTCTTCACTGTTCTCCTTCATGCGGTGGAAGTTGGCGCTAGTGGCCTGCCAGCCAAATATCTGTTTTATCTCTTTAAAGACCTTGTTCTCTTTAGGAAAATAATCAAAACATTCCTAGAAAAAAATCTAAAGCTGCGATTTTCGCATCCCAAGTCTTATTGCTTCAAAGGGGAGTGAAAAGGTTAACGCTTGCATGCGGCACAAAACAGTTGTCGCAAACCTACCCCAGTTGGTCGTCAGTCCATATTCCACCTTTCCTTCCTCAGAAGTGTAATAATAATATTATTAAGGGCCTGATTCCGGTCGCTGAATTCTAAGGCAGCTTTGTTTGTATATATTTATTATGCCACTGCAATCCTATCGACTGTCCTGGGTAGCCTATTTATTTGTCACCATATAAAAGATAACCCATGTATAGGGTATTTTTTTTAGAGGTTTGGTTTTTATATTGACAACATTTTTTCCAGTGACAATGGCAAACCAAACTGAGCATTAGTCAGCTGTCAACTGTCAAATTGGCTAATTTGACAGTTGACAGC
>JAOPUG010000037.1:17075080-17086664 GCA_027564375.1 Micropterix facetella | reverse complement strand
CTAGATAGCTTTCTAGTAAAAAATAATTAAATTCATGAACATTAAACTTTTTTGTATTCTCCAAATCAAAATCTTATCCTGGCTTATTTCGTTCAGCGGTAGAAGAAAAGATGAAGATTATTTACACTCCATAACAATTTATCATTAATTTTCTTTCAATAAACAACAAAATAAAAGTAAAGTTTTTTTTGACATGGAACGCATTATCGTATTTTACATTAATTTATATGGGAAAAATTGTTTCGCTTAATGAGTGTTTCACATTACGAGTAAGATTCTGGAACGAATTATACCTACTCCTTATGAGAGGTTCCACTGTAATTGAATTATGGTATTTCCTACTTACATAAATATTAAAATAATTTCATTCATGACAATCATAAGAAATGGAACTTACCGCGTAAAATAGTGAAATTTTCAATATTTTTGCAAAATTACATTTTTTGTCGTCACGGAGAGAATGATTGCGGTAAGATATGTTTCTAATAATCATACTGTTAATTACTTAGGAAAGCATGTAAATATTCACTAATGTTGGCTTTATAGGTATGCTCACACTTTTTTGTAAGAAAAAAAAAGGATTCTGGATCTCTTCACAAATATTCAGTTGAGTTTTTTGTACTAATTTTTAAAATGATTTTTAGGAATATTGACCTCAAGAAATTCTTAAAACTACGAAATACATATATACTTTTATCTATGCAAAAATACTATCTATGCAAAAATACATTTTTCAAAATAACCCATATATATTTAAAAACAAAATTAAGTTCCGCTAAATATTTTTGAAAATGTTTAAGTAACGAAAAAAAAAAGCTCAGGAAAATAGAGGTCAAAATAAATAAATTTATACAATCTATCGTAGTTTATTGATATTGAAATTATAAGAATCAATATTTTACCGTGATCATTTTGCAATATGCAAATTAGTACCAAAATTCAGTGTCCCTATTAATATGGCCACACACTGTACATATTGTTCTTTCCGTTTTTCCTTGGTCTCTCCTTTCCAAACTTTTCTTTCGTAGGCATAAATTAGTACTTTTCCTGTTTAGCTTTTAGTGTTTTTGGAACTATGTTATGCGCTCGTTGTTATTATACCAAAGGCTTGCTGTTGAATATTGCCTAGTGTCAATAAGCTGGCATCATGTTATAAATGCACGCAAATAAAGAGTTAAAATTTTAAACTATTAAAAAATTATAGAAAAAAAATGTTAGGCCCTAAATGCATCCATTCTTATTAGCGTCGTTCAGAACGAAAACATTTAAATGATTGACTGTCGGTTTGTTGGTTTTGACATATGCATCTCTAACACAGGAGATTTTTCCAAGGGCATTTTGTCAACTATGTGATAAAGTATTATTAATCCTCTTAAGTCAGATGGGAGGTTTGTGAATGTTGTAATATGGTGAATGTGAGATAGGATTTTTTATTTGTTCTGAAGAGTTAAAGTAGGAGGTTTCATTCATCAGATGAGCCATTTTTGTTGTAGATTTTATGGTATGTTGTCAAATAGCCAAAAGGTGACTTGTGATCTTAACCATCAAATTGATTTATGTATTTACAGTATCCCTGCACCTATGGATCTATTTCTAGATTTAATTAATACAGCTCCACTGTGAGCTTTGCACGTCGACAGACTTGG
This sequence comes from Micropterix facetella, assembly GCA_027564375.1. Lineage (NCBI taxonomy): Eukaryota > Metazoa > Arthropoda > Insecta > Lepidoptera > Micropterigidae > Micropterix > Micropterix facetella. The sequence continues at coordinate 17,085,018 of JAOPUG010000037.1, read as the reverse complement.
CAATTTTCCAGGCTCAGATTAAGGCTGTTTGAAATGTTGCATTTTCGTACGTTTGGAACTAGAAAATAAGCCCAATGATAACGGAATGATTACTATGAATCGGACTGTATTTTGATTACATTTATTAGTCAATGTAAATCAGGATAACTTTTTGAAGTGAAGAGCTTTTCTAAAGCCAACCACCGATATCTGTTTCATCACAAATGGATGAACTTGTATGCGCGTATAATTATACCCGCATGCAAGGTATATGAATTTTCCGGACCCCTTGGCTCTCGGGGATTTGTAAGGTGTAAGACACAGGTAAAAATAAGCATCAAAGTGACAACTTCGTCCGGCCTTATCAGCACGGCGTTTTTCTGCCGAGAACTTTAATTAGCCGTGAAACGGTAATGCAGCATATTATTCATAAGCAATTACATTTGTCCATACAAAATTCTTGCAGTTCTTGCAGGAATTAAAAGACAATGTCGCTGCTTAGGGACTGAACTTCGCATATCAAATGTTTAATAATTTTCTGTGATAAAACACATCTCCATTTTAATAGGCACGAAGACATGCAAAACTGTCGCTATTCAAGTTCCAAAATCCAAACTCGAGACCCTTAAATACAATGCTTGTATATAAGCCCACCCTGAAAATTGTATACAACACATTGTCAAAGAGTCTTGTAACATACTCGAACTTGACATAGGGGATATTTCAGATCCGGCAATTAAACCTGCGATGAAGACACAAAAATCTGTCACTTAAGTCATTTCTAAGGAGCCATTCTGATACAGCTATGATCTGCTATTCACCGAATTCAAGGAGTTTGATATTTGCTCGTTGATAATAGTATTATAAAGAGGTTAATTTGTTTGTTTGTATATAGGGGTTAATATCTGGATCTAATAAACCAATTCTAATAATTGTTTTATAAATATAAAGCTACACTAACACTGAGTAACATAGGCTATATTTTGTTTTGATAAAAGTAAGTTTTCAGTTTGAAATCTCAGTATTTGTAAATCAAGTCGGAAGAAAAAGTGCTGCTTGGCTGCTTTATCGGCGTCCGCTTACAAAGTCGTTACAACAAAAATATTAGTCATCAGTAGATCTATAAAAATGTCAGCGACACAATATGTCTAGCGTTTATGTTAAAGTCACAATAATGTTTTAAGGCGATCTTTAAGGGCCGATTTCTATATCAGACATGTGAGTAAAAGTATCAGTAAAAACATTACTTTCGATTAACCGATGGTTCATTTATGTCAAAACGCATTTCACAATGGTTGTCAAAAAAAAAAATCGGTAAGTTACTCAAACCAATGGTTGAACTTCATCGTATAGTGGCGCCATCTGTCAAAATAAGATAATGTCATTAGATAAGACATTTCCTAAATTTATTAAATATTATGAGGGTATATACATATTAAATTCTCACTTCAGATACATATTTCCTTCTATTAAAAATAAGTATAACTTTTTGATTTCAAAAATACTGGTCGTTCAAGATTTTCCATTCCTATTTCCAAGAGTGTAAACTGTTTTTATAGCTATTGAAACATGAAAATAGCAATACCTGAAATACGGGTGGTTGATTGGCTACTTTGTTGCGCTGTCCATCTTCTTGCACAGCAAGACTTGACTTTCCTCCTGCGCGAAATGTAAATAAAATTTAATTTAAAAAATAAATAGTTTTTGTTTTTTTTTGTTTCATCCCTTTAATACAATCATTATAACTATTTTAAATTCGATTTTGTATTTAAAAAATAGAAAAATCGCTCGCTGTTGGGGTTAATCTACCAATAACTATATTTGGAGCAACAGTCGGTATGTTCTATACCAGAGGTCGGCAAGTAATTTTAAGTGGAGTCCGGATACTGTTGAATTTTTTTACCGAGGTCTAGAAAAATATATACGTACTAGTTTAAAAAAAATATTTTGATTTATTTAAGTAATAATATAAAAAAACGATAGGTAGGTATTCTTAAAAAAATATTTGAAAAATTACACCTGCAGTTTTGGGGCAGTTTTTTATAGTTGGTTTACGCGAGGAAAAGCTAATGCAAAGAGTGTCTTCAAGGTGGGCATCCGTTATTCTCAAACGATATTTGTTCTTCAAAAAAATTATTTTCGAAAAATATGATTCACACACATATGTGGAGCCATAGCTAGTTTTTTTTTGCAATTTTCATTCTTTTATGAAACATGTTCACCCTAAAATTCTTCAGTGGATGCAGTTTCATACATTTGCAAGATATCTTGTAAGTCAATTATCTCCATTTGAAGTAAAGGTTTTGAAAGATTGAAAAACTTCGCTACGTCAGTCCATTCTGCCGCTGCAGCAACTTCATAAGGCAATTTTAGGAATTGAGACAGCTACTCTATCTCTGCAAAGTCTTAGAATCTTACAACAAATTCCTTCCCAAGATCTTATATAAACCTTAAGTTCACTGCAATGTCATCTTCAGAGTTCTTCCTTTTATATTCAAGAATTGTTGGACAAAGAATAAATCCTTGACTTGCAATATCCTTTTCAAAGATATACAGCTTACAGGTCTACGCGGGCAAAACCGCGGGGCGAATGCAGTTACATAAAAATATTATTTAAATTGAATAGGTAGGTAAGTTATTTAACAATATTCGGCGGTTCAAGTTTCAAACTTCCGCGGTCCAGATACGGACCACAGTCTGCCTTTTGCTAGTGGTTGAAGAATTGTTCTAAACATAGGTTTTTGAGTATTAGGTTTGCCAGGCTTTTTGATACGCCACAGCATGGTTCAGGATCGTATAACGTTCCCTTTGCTCCCACCTTAGAAAGTTCGTCGAATTTTTCATTGCTCTCGAAATTTATCGGTTACTATATTTAGTGAGATATTTTTGTCTTCACAATAGCAATTTTCCAATAATTTCATCGATTTTTCAGTTGATGTTTTATAAAATACCTCCCTCTCCAGCACACCTTGTTCAAATTTCTGTGGCCTTATGAGCCATCCTGTACATTAAGTTTTTGAACTAAACTAATTCACTATAGTCATATTTTAAACGTTTATATGTAATTGCAGGTGTCAAGGAGAGATGCCCTGCCGCACATCATCTGCGGGGAGTGCGCTGACAAGTTGGACTCCTTTGCCGCTTTCCGCGAGATAAGCCACAAGTCGGAGCGGGTCCTCCAGCAATTTTTAGCTTATGCGGCCACACTGGCAGGCACTCCAGATGTAAGTACACTTTTAAACTATTGATGATCCTCGCAGTCCCCTTTCATGTATTATATAAACCGGGCATCATTGTTCGACTATTGGAACTTCTTCTACTGAGGGAATAGTCACCTGGACTGAGGGGCCATACACCAGAGATGAGATTGGTAATGAGTTTATATTTTTGACAACAGTGTTTTTATATCATTCAGTGTTGTTCAAAAAAGTATCCGACCATGAATGACAAAAATACATTTATTCATACAAAATCAATTTACTTTAATCGTCTACAAAGTAGTCCCCTTGGTAATGCACACACTGCTCCCAGCGGTTCTACTATAGTGGAAAACACTTCTTGATCGCATCTACTGGAACGGTGTTCAACTGGGCCATCATATTTATCCTAAAAAAATCCCAAGGGAACCGAAGTATATGGAATACGAGGAGAGATTCTCAAAGTTGAAACTACCCACACTACAGGACAGGTAAATGCTTGGAAACCTGATCGAAACGTATAAGATGCTACAAAGATATTATAGCTGCAGTGACCTTCCTAACATACTCCACCTTAGTGCCAAAACCAATCTTCGTGGAATTCTTCGTGGAATCTTCGACTTTCTTTGGAATTGGCCAAGACAGCGTTTCACACCAATCTTCGGAAGCATTTTATCTCGAATCGCGTTATGGACGATTAGAACTGCCACCCGTAGGAAATGATTGAATCAGTGAATCAGTTCAAAAACCTATTGGACAAGTTTCTTCATTCCAGTGATTGATATTATATAATTCGATACGGGCTCATCAGCTTTGGGGGCGTCCATTAATTACATAGGTATTTTAAAAAAAAATGGAACCTTCCCTGCCTTGGGGCCTACCCTCTCCCTCTCAAGTGAGATTTGCCTATATTTTTTATTGATATGTTCATGTATTTTGATTCATACCACTAAATAGCTAATAATTGTAGTAAAATATGTTTGTGTGAATATATTAAACGTTTTTTTGTTTGTTTTTCTTATATACTAAAATACTAAAAACTCTTGGTTACAATATGTAACCAAAAGACTCAACGAGCCGAAACTTGATGGGCTTACTGTTTGCCATTGAGGAGTTCCTATGACTCTCTTCTACCTCCATTATTGTATTGTCACCGGAATTGCATAAGGAAGGAACCATATGAGAAGAGCGAGAATGCTTCAGAATATTTTATAATGGTCCAGAATATTTTAGAATGGTCCAGGCGGTTCCAGAATGTGAGGAAGAAGAGTGGGGGAGGGGAGGGAGGGGACCGTATGTAATAATATACCTTACAAGAGATCTTCCTTACCTGACAATGACAGACCTAGGCATGATTATTGACCAAATCTTTCAAATCAGACACAATCAAACGAAGTCGGAAGAAAAATATTATCTTTGTGCACGCGAAAAGAGCATTTATCAAGCTCCTAATGATCAATTACTTCGACGCCGATGACTCGCGTTCTACGGATCTTTACAACTTTCCGTGATTCACTTTCCCTCGACTTTTTGAGCCCTCCGCTATTTGAGCCCCCGCTTCCAGCCCCGAATGGGCGCGAGAAATATGCTCACATGACTTCCGATAGTTGTAACTTAGTCTTCTGCTTCCTTTGCTTTATTAGTACGATTTGCATAATATACGTCGCGTGCCGCCAGAAAAACTACCGAGGGAATAAACGGAATAATTTTTCGACAAGAAACGGTGCCTAAATAATAATAATTACCATCTTGCAAAACATCTAAGTAAAAGAACTGGGTAGCGTCATTTCTATTCTCTTTCCGAAGTGCGTCTCACTAAAACACCAGCGTCGTTTGGTTACATAAGCTACAAACTTTTCAACAGACTCTCTCTCTCTCTCTCTATTGTCCAGCTAGTTAAATGATAAACCTTCGATTAAAAGGAAACTGATTATCGAACACCCCTTCTACAGGTTAGATGTATATTTTGCACTGGCACATACAGTTCCATTTAATGATAAGAAGGTAACCGTAATATCAATATATATTTATATGCCTTTTTTTTATAAAATAAACGAATTAACTTAAAAAAAATCTCAGTTGTATATTTAAGTATAAAATTGATTTTGAAATACAAAATGTTTAATCTGTTATAATAATGTATAATAAATATTCTCTGAATTAAAACGTTGACATGAGATTTTCATTGACCCCTCCCCCTCCCTCCTTAAATAAGATTTTGACAGACCTCTCCTCATTTTGAGCTCATAATTAATGGACGCCCCTTTAAGCTGCTTATCCATTGTACTAATAATAAAAAAAATAATAATTACGTATGATGTCTTCTCTTGATTGGAATGTGACCCTTTCAGCTGCGTTTTAAACTTGGGATTAGCCAAAAATCAGACGGACCCATGTCTAGAGAGTAGGGAGCCTGATGAACTACCGGTATTCCGGGAATGTAGGATCTAAAGTCCACACTTGGTCGATGACATTGTCATTTTGGCTTGTTGAGGGCCAACCGGGACGTGGTCGTATGTCCATCTTTAAAGCGGTTGTACCACTCATTTGTCTATGAAATACTCCTGGTGTCGTCCCCGAAAACGTGTTGGATCTTGTGAATGGTTTCTACTTAGTTATCTCCAAGCTTTTAGTAAAATTTTATATAATATCGTAATATGTCTATCTGACAGGCGCTCACAACAGCTCCTCACTCATGGGCTGAAAATCACACATCGCTATGCACCAAAATACACTTCCCATGCCTCATTTAACAGAATAAAATATAAGGTTTGATACTTTTTGAACAGGCGTATCGAAGAATTATCAGCCTGCGGTACCTTCGAGACACAGCATGTCTCATATATTCACAAATATTTTCGTTTTAGTGCAAGGTTTCAGGAATTTCCATGTATGTTATGAGATGAAAAACTTCTTTTGTTTCTTAAAAATGTATTTACAATTTACATATACGTAATTTTATTATTAACACAGTAATAGGTACGAAACTATGAAATTGAAACTACATAAGTGGCTTTGTCGATTTGTAAAACTAAGTTAAATATTATATTCGAGGTGGAACAATTAAATGACAAGAAATGCTCATCACCGCTATAAATAAGTAAAGGATGGGGCAGTGAAACGGATGATTTTGAAACAACTCAAAAATCAACTCAATTTTATAGACACTATCTTGAAGGTCATTAAGACTAGTGACAGCCAAAAGGCCCTTTCCGTAATGATGTTATTAGCATTCTAACAAAATGCAGCTATAAACTATATATGGGTAGGTAGCCAAAAACCCAAGGCACTGTAAACAAACATTTATACCGCAACATGTTCTACGTAGCGAAAAATCCATGGACAAAATTCGATAAAAAGCTCAAAAAGGCTTTCCTGTGAGAATTATAATAATCGCTATGGAAATCTAAAATGAAAAATCTTTCGTTAATCTCAGTTAATCTTCATTCAAAGAGTTGAAGATTGCTCTAAACAAATTGGAAGGTTTTGACGTTTACCATTTTTTTTTACTAAAATTCGACAAAACAAAGAGTTATAAATTTTAGCTGTATTTTACTGAAAAACTAATGAAATTTGAAAGACTACCAGCCTTTTAATAGAATTCTTTAACTCGGCCCGTTAAAGAATTTGCCAGTTGTGCGATATCACGTTCTAGTTTGTTCGAAAGTGTCTGCACACAGCAAGCGTTAAGTCACAATATAGTACCGCAGCGCTATCGCCAATAACTTTACATAATCTCCTCCATCACTGCCAGTGCTTACGACACGTGCTGCGACACTTTATCTGTATGTTCATATAATATTTACTTTTGTAGTTAAAACCTTTGTAATTATATGTAACTTTTATTTTGATTAAGCGATATTATGTTTAGGGTGTTATCCTTCATTATAAGGCATTAAAGAAAAGTGCTGTAAACAATTTATTTTTCAAAAAATAACATCCGTAAGATGGCGTAATATAGCCGACTGTAAACAAGCATTCGTCAAGACACCTCAAATGAGTGATCTTGACATATCGCAATATTTACTCAGGGATTTGTACCACCTCTTCTCGAATGTTTTTGAGGACTGAGTATCCTCAGTGTTAACTAGTATACTCTACTCTTCAGGTACCTACTTATCTCTACAGAGAAAACTTTATCATGATAAATTTTCAGAGGATACAGTAAAGGGATAGTTAGTGAGTGTCTAAGCTACGGCTAACCCGACACCCCATGATGTTTCAACAAACTTTATCGTTTGTATAACGAAGTTAGTCATCGATGAAGACGATCCACGTACCAAGCTCCACCACTGCCCGTCAGAGGCTAACACTTACGGCAAGACACGGCAGACACCCAGCGGACACCCATCACCCGTCTGGTCATAGGTTTGAGGTCGCTTGCGCGACTTCTACCTTTAAAAGTGTCAATTCGTACTGAATTTGTCACTGATCCGAGGCGTCCTTTACTTGGATTGCCACCCGAGATTGGGTGGTCAACGGATCGTCTCTAAGGATAGACATTAAAGTGTAAATATCTACCCCCGCTTTATAGAAAGCATATGCAATCAGACTTCCCAGGCTGTTTCTTGATTAAGCAAAGACCGGTAAACCGACCAGTGCCTCAATCATCCAGGGCCGTCTGAGGTGTTCCCTCAGATTCACCGCACAGCGGGTTCACCAGGTTAGTCCCTCTTCGGGGAGGCTGCCGGATGGGTTTGGGCCGACCGATGATAACAGTAGCTGGCCATCAGGTCTGATATGCACGGCCCCATTAGGCCCCTCAGTGTAGGGACAGAATGGAGTGAGAAGTAATGAAGAAGTAAGGCAGGTAGGGATCGTCATTTGCAAGGCAGGGATCGTCATGTCCACCAATCGGACCAGAGGCTACCTTTGCCACCGATAGAGGGATTCACGAGGACTACCTTGTATAACAGAACAAAGGACTGGATAAACCACAGGCGGAGAGGAAGAGGTCTGAGACAAACAAAAAGGCCCTTAAAAACCCACGTTAACATTCCTAAGACTTTCCAGAGTTAACTTGAGGAAAACGGTGGACCTGTTGATGACCCCGTTAGTAGGGGTTGCGGAATAGAAAATAGTCAGCTAAACATGTAATATGTACATAGCAGGCTTTGGCTGTAAGAACTAAAAAAATAATGGGCACATATGAGAGTGCTATGGCTGATGTGTGCTCCATCAATCGTGGATTGTGCGACTAGTCTCCCCGGTGAGCTAGTTGCAGGATCTATCTATAACATGGACTGGTGGCCAATCAGACTATATAGTTACGCTCATCACTGACTCACTGACTGGTCCCGTAACACGTAACGCTGTAGACGCTGTGGTGTGGTGGGAGTGATGGGGGGGGGGATAGAAGGAGAGGGGGTCTCACGGTGGTGCGGGAGAATTAGCCCCTGTAACATTCTAACTTCGATGAATTTGACAGGCACCTCGGAGATACATGAGTGGGCGTAAACCACAATGGCTCTAAAATTAGGACCAAGTGCGGATAGGCCCTCTGATCGGCCATCCCCCCATTTTCATCATCATCAGTTTCAGAAGGTGTTTCCAGATGGCTATCATATGTGGATGTTATTTATAGAGAATAAATTATATGCGGCACTTTTTATAAATGGATTTTTAGTTCTTTAATATTGTATCAAAAAATTTGAAGAAAACATACTCGTTACTTTATGTAGGTTATTTTAAAATTGCGTATTTCACTGCCCCACCCTGTATTATCAACGGCCAATTTTTATCTATACATTAGTGATGTTAGTATATCTGATCGGCTGGAACATCAACTTCATCCGTATTTTATTCTTGATGTAACCACCGAGAATGCCGATTACCGCGCCTATAACAGCTACGAGCGTCACAAATCCCATTCCTATGAAAACTGTGTTGATCCTCGGCAACGTTATGACCACCTGTCCTCTTCTATAGGTTACCATTTCGTTCTTGTCGCTCGGGCTCTTACAGTTTTCTCCAGACAGCTCTGTGAGCATCGTTCCACTCAGCTTCGGCGGAGACATACACCTATTGATTTATGAAAATAATGCAAATTATCATTATGATTTTAAAATTTACAGTCTTAGTCCTGCCCTACAGTGGGCTGTTATAGATATTTTCATTTGTTTGTTAAATATCATTTTTTGCTTGGATTTTCTTTAGAAGACCAAGTATACTCTTAAAAACATAAAATTTATTGGATATCAGTGCAAAAGACTCATGCAGAATTTTTTCTTGAAAAAATTGTGTAGAGTTGACTATAAAATCGACGTTAACTCAGCTATTGCACAATGGCCCCTTATTTACGGGTAGGTGATTTGATTTAGCTATGATTCTTTTGGGGTTTTTAGCATACCCCTTAACTTGGGTACTAGTGTGTTTTTTTTAATGGTTTAGATTTTTTATTTTTTATTTATTGTTTTTGTGCTTTATTTCGAGCATGAAGTGAGCTATAATGTGAAGTATCTGAAGTCAGAGGTTCCCAAACTTTTATGCCCTGTAGACCACTGGCCGATATTTTTTGGCCTAATATTGAATTTTAAAACTTGTTAACTTTATGTAAGTGTATTTTTGACAACTGACACAGTGCTGCTCATGTTGATAGTGTACAAGTGATAATGTACAATTTTTATTCATACCTTTATTGAAAGGCACTTAAATTTTACATGGCACATTTATTTATTTATGTCAAATGTTATTCAAAAGCTTTAGAAACGAATCCAATTCGCCCTTGAATATTACATCTAGAGTGTACAAGTACATAATAAC
>JAOPUG010000037.1:17040958-17053361 GCA_027564375.1 Micropterix facetella | reverse complement strand
AAAATAAAACAATAATTTAAAAATACAATTTCTCAATTGTATATTTAAGTATAAAAGCAAAGCGAAGTCCGTCGTCTTTGACAAGTTTAAAATCTAGTTAAAATACCTGTTATAATAATGTATATTCTCTAAATTTGTGATTCTCTAATATTGTGAGATTTTGTGAGAGGACCCCCTCTCCCCCACTTTGAGATCACGTAATTATTGGACGCCCCCATATGTTAAAATGTAACTAATATAATTACCTTCAAACTATATTATTTTAACTCTTATGCTCGAGCACTGGCTCACAGTGGGTTGAAATATTTGATTTTGAGGATTCGATAAAACAAAATACTCAATATTGACTATTCTAATTGGATATATTATTTCTGTTATAATGATTTTACTGCCCTTTTTTACTTACCATGTATTGATTGAAAAACGATTATTTAGAAATACATTGGAAGGCTCTCTGAATTTAGCAAAGTAAATATAAACGGAGCTGCCATGGAATTCAGAGTCCATCAGAGTCGGGCCCATGATACTATTCTTACACATCTGGGGGGTGAGCGGTGGACTCCGGACTAACGACTGGCCGTGAGAGATTTAGGATATCTGTCTTGCGACATGTGAGCGTACACCTTACCCACCCATTCACTCCCCCTTCAAAGCCGTAGAATTTGAGATACGAAAATAGCAGTTTTAGGTATTTTTTATAAGGAGTTATTTTTCCAGAGAGGCAAAGATCCTTAAAGATGTGAAACAGAGATTAGGCCGGAAAGCCACGAACTTTTGATATAATGCCGAATTTCAAGACAATGATCGCTAGAATATTGATAGAATTTCATTTCCATAAAATTGCTTCATTGTTTTGTTGAAATATTTACTTATACATGCAGCACATTACAATATTCAGCCAGTGAATGGTTATTTTCACATATGTTCCTACCTACCCTTTTTTTGAACAATAAAAGTTTTCATGCCCGACTATTATTGCCCACTTAATTCTTTAGAATATTCGACTTGATTTGGCTTTCGTGTCATGTTGTGACTTCCCAATCAGCTAATTTCGATATAAAAGCCCCCGATTGGGTAAAACTGTTTTAATAAGTGGTTAGGTATTATTTTAATCGCTTGAACTGGGATGGAGGTATACCGACTGATGTCATATGTGTCGACTTCGAAAAGGCCTTTGACAGAGTTCCTGTAAGATGACTTTTGTATAAACTTGAAAATCTCGGAATCGAGGGAACATTGTAAGTTGGATATCAGACTTCTCGACTGGTCGGACCTTTCAAGTGAAAGTCGGTGACTATAAATCCGAATATTTCACTGTATCCAGTGGAGTACCCCATGGGTCAGCGCTGGGTGCAGTTTTGTTCACCTTGTACCTTACGAATCTTCAAGGTGCAATCACATCGCAGAGCGGCTACTTTGCTGATGACTAAATTTTTTTCCAATCCTATTCTAAGCAGTGGACAGCTTCAACAGGACCTTGATAAGATCAAAGCGCGGGCGGAAGAATGGTTGCTTACCTTGAACACCGAGAAATGTGTAGTGCTTCATATCGGGAAAAGCAACCCCAACATACAATATTTCATGGAAAACACCCATTTAAAAGCAGTTAAGCAACAAAAAGATTTGGAATAACAATTAATTTTGATCTCAAATGGTAAAAACACATAGTTGCAATTGCTAAATGAGCCAACTCTACTCTCTTTCTGATAAGGAAGGCTTTCCAACATCTGTCAAAGAGATATCTATAAAGATCTACAAGGCATATGTGAGACCTGTTCTTGAATATGGCTATCAGACCTGGAACCCCTACGTATGCAAAGATGTAGATGTCCTGGAAAAGGTGCAGGGAAGGGCAACCAAAATTCCATTGAGCCTGAAGAATAGAAATTATGACGATTGCTTGGAATTACTCGGTCTGACTACACTCAACCTAAGAAGACAACGATGGGGCCTAATTGAGATATATAAAATTCTCACGCATTATTATGATGTACCAGAGAATATTTTCAAATTCAACGTCAATACAAATCTTTGAGGTCACAGCAAAAAACTCAACTCAAAATTTAAATCTAATCCTCTTAAGAAAGTCTGCAAAATAGAGTGGTGGACATGTGGAATAAAGTACCAGTTGAAGTGATAAGTGCAAACTCTGTTAAATCAATTCAAAAACAGATTCGAAATGTACTTAAAAACTTGTTAATATAGTTTATGGCTAGCTTTACAAGATCTGCTCGGGATTTATCAGCAAAGCTGCCTGTCCAGAATAAATAATAATAATAATAATAAAGATTGAAATTAAAATTCTTAATGTAACTTAATTATTTTCCGGTGTGTAATCGGTGTAGCAAAGTTGAAGATTAAATTTGTACTTCATATTCCAATTGTCATCCTCACACATGATAGGTAATTAGCTCCGACGGAGAAAAGGGGTGATATTACTAACAAATTCCACTAATTTTTGTGGTTAATTATTGCGCACAAAAATAAAATAATAATCAGTAACTTCAAAATGTTCAGAAAATGTATTGTGCAATAACTCACCCTTCTCCTCCTTGCGAACCAGTCCTTAATTAGTTAGTAAGTTAAGCACTCCAAAAACAGTAAAATTTTCACTTCACAAACGTTTGCTCATGTCACATTCATTTAACGTAGCCTTGTATTGTTCACTCTACATGCAACCCGTCGTATTTCATGGAGATGTACCCTGTGCCCGTATTTTTCCCAGCCTATCTGTATTTGGGAATCGAGAGCGGCGCCAGAATTGCGTTTGCTCGAGCGACTCGTCCGATAAAGAATTTCTTTATTCGAACTTATCATCGGGCAATGATAGTACCAAATCGACTGACGCATTTATCTTGACAAGTAGAGAATTAAATTTATCATGTGAGCCAGGGGCGGGCAACCGTGAGCGTTACAATAAATTACGTTTTAATTTTACTGTTTTATTAGACAATACTCACCAGTAATCATTGCAAAATCATTTAGGTTTGCCGATGATACTCCTCTATGCCTAAGGCACCTTAAGGCCCAGTGATAATCAAAAGGCACTTCCCATGAGGGTGATAATAGCGTTGTTATTAATGATTCTGCTATTAATTGTATATGGATATGTAGCCAAAGACTCAAGGTTGAATGTAAACAAACATTCAGTAAAAATGAACTCTGAATTTCGACATTCTTTACGAAATTCAGTAAAAATGCTCAAAAAGGCTTGTAACGAATTTATGTATATAACAAACATTTTTAATATACACATGGCTATCATGGGAGCGTAAATCTTTCCAGATTTTGATGTTGCCGGCGTGTCTGTGAAAAGAGACCTATTAGAAAAACAATTTTTCCAAACTGTACCTTTATGAACAACAATACAATTTGTTTACCCACTATTTGATATGACGCAAGGCCAAATCAATAAACTTAAACCTACAAAATATAAACTGCAACGTAACGCATTACGCTTATCAAAGTAAAGGGATACAATTAATACAGAAATGTGTGTTGCACTAACATCAAACCCATAATTTTCCAAACTAAAGGATATAGTATCAAAATATTGAGCGGCAAGCTCCAATGCATGGCTCCCACAAAACTAAAAAAAGAAAAAAATATTAAATCAAGAAAACACGGGCCTTTAAATAGTTATGTATTGATATTTTTATTACTTGTGGATTAAAAATTCATCTATGTTTTGAGCTATTCTGGATAGAAAATAAAAATAAATACATACAAAAATGTCTGTTAGAAAAAGAGGGCAGGTACTACATGCAGTTCGGCGTCAAGCATAACCCCTTTCCTTCGCTTTAGGTATAATTAATGGACCTTTGGCGTTTGACATTTGATCTTTGACATTCCCAAACATATGAAGTCTAGCTTCCAGAGAAGTTTCTCTTACTCTTCAGCTATTGTATGGAATCAACTGGGAGCTAATTTAGGTACACTATCTTTACCAGCTTTTAAAAAAACATTTTTAAGACAGCTCTTAAATATTATAAATAAATTAGATTAAACGAAGTTACCGCGTGAAGGTTTTTTAGCACCCGACGTTACAGCGATGTAGATCAGTCTATCCTAGACATCGGCAGTTGCAACATTGAGTGCCGAAACGTCGGGTGCTAAAAACTTCATGCGGTTAATTCGTTTAATCTTATTGATTTATAATATCAAATACCTGCGATACTCTTCGATTTCATATAGCTCTTAAATGATGACTAATTAATGTATTTCCCCATTCTTTCTTCAGGTATCTATTTATTTGCATATTATGTAATTATTCTTATATTATTATTTGTTTATTTTATTTTTTCTCTTTGCCATATTATTGATGAGGTGACTCGAGGCTTTTAGTCTGATGATTCACCTTATTTGCAGTGTTTGTAGTTTGTAGTGAGTGATATCATGCAGCCTTTGTTTTTTAATATTAATTTATGACTGTTTTTTTTACAATTGTAATGTTCTGTAATTTTATGTTTTTTCTTTAATTATTAACTGCAAATAAAACTTATTATTATTATTATTTCCTTCCGGGGAAATTGCAGATATATAATTTTAACCTACAAACCAAGAAAGTGGCAATTGGCATAATGCAGTTTCTGAGAGAAAGCAAATTGTGAATTTCATATATGCAAATTAAAAAGTGGCAAAATAAAATACAATTTAATTTAATACATAAATATTTATGGGGACATTATTTGCACTGCACTATTTTGCACTGCATTCATCCTTTACCACTTTCTTAAAATGTCTGGTGGATATGAACTGTCACATGCCACTAATATGTTAAATAAACAAATCTAATAAACTGATTGGGAATTGACACTTGATATATTTTCACTCGGTCTGGCGAGTTTGATTTGGTACAAAAACCCTCTGAAAACAGAATCTTGACAAATATGGTGAAGCCACTTTTTAGGTTTGTATGGCAGATTTATCGCCCGCGTCTAAGTTAGTTAAGGCGCCACTTTGGCTAATTAAGCGGAATGGTTTGCCAAGCAAAACACCAGCGGAAGCCAATACATCGAAAGCCTATTATTGCCTGCGCGGAGATACCGTTCTTCTCGCTCATGACGAATAATATCTTTCTCGGTTTTTTGAAAGATTGTAATGAAAAATAAAAAGAATGCAAAATATTGCATCATCACATTTTAGCTATTTACTTAGTACGTATTACTGATATAGTTTCAAGTTGTTTGCCCCTATACCTAGATTTTAAGAAAAATGCACATAACAAAAAGGTGATGACTTCAGCTTTTATTTATTTCTATTCAGAAAGAAATCAAAACATTTGAATTTTGCATCATAATACTAAAGATTAAGAAATTTGCTACAAGTCACGTATTGTTATTTTTGTTTAAATGCAAATCGGAGTCACTTAAATTTGATTGCAAAATGTCAGTTTTTAACTGTTTGAGAGAAGTACTCACCTTAAGAGATGTATGTGCTGTTATTTGCACCAAATACCTGCCTGCCATACCTGCAAATAATGACAATCTTATTGGAAAATCATTAGGATAGTATTTTAGTGATGCGGTTTCGTATCTATATGTATGCATGATCAATTCAGAATGATACCGGTGGTATCAGGAAACAGCCATAGCAAAGTATCTACTGATACCATATTGTTTGTTTAATTACTGTTTTTTTTTTATATTTATGGAAGGATTTTTGAGCTAACCATTTTATCACAATGAATTAACCTGCATTTTACAATTTATTTAATCTTTTTTTTATTAATGCATTGGTTTTGGCCTGGGCCTTGAAAAGGCATTTATTAGGTTTAACTTTCGGATGATCAGATTTTTTTTCTCAGTAACAAAGTCTAAATAAAAAAAAGTTGTAGCTGACTTTCATCTCATTTTTTTCAAATATAATCATATCCTATACAAAAACTCTTCTAATATCCAATAATATTTTTTTTTCAGAATAAAAAGGCTGAATTAAAAAAAACTCATTACATACGGAGTTACCTAGTGAAGAGTAGGTTGTGTAATCATTTACACTCCATATTTTTTGGAAGAGAAATTTATTTTTTTCAAAATGAAAGTTGTTTAGCCTCAAGTACAAAGTAACCCCCCATGGTAGTGCAGGTATGCATTTGCGGTGAAATCACCTATGTTGATCTACAACCAGGGAAGAACAGTTGATACCTTATCTTGGCCTTATCGAGCATTTTGATATTATATGACTTGTGTAAACAGTTCAGCCACTCCGCAGTCTTGTGAAATGCGCACACGATATTTGGTTTACAAGCAGTAAATGCAGTATTTGGTTTACACGTCTATAAATTCAAAAATTAATAATTAGTATGTCGCAGCCCTGAATTATTTGGACCACTTCAACGTTTCTACCTAGTCCATCGTCTCTTTTCAATATTACCCTAGATACAGATCCTAGACAGCTTGACCCAATTTGATAATGTAATAATTAAAAATACTATAACACTATTGCTGTGAAACAGATAATTTATAATAAATTGTATCTCATCAGACGGCGGACCCGCGATATTAATGTCGATGTTCATCTCTTCTTCATCACCTTTGAAGAAGCATTTCAAAAAATTTTTGATTTTCATTTTATTTATTTCCATAACAACTTCACAGACAAAATAGTCTAAGGTGTTGTTTTGACACAGGCATCTATTTACAGACATACAATGTGTCTCCGAAAAGTAATGTCAGTGATTTTACTGTGAAGCGACTAAACGTCGCAGCCCGCTCGGATCGGTCGGGATCGGTGGAGGAGGAGAGTCAGCTTAGTCACCCGCGGTCGTTCAATCGACTCGGACTATCCGGCAAGCGAGGACAGGCATTTTCGTGAAACTCGTTTTCAGCTCCTGTGCAAGTCGGCAAGTCCACAGTAGGAAAAATCCCATGATAAGGACAGTCTATGGCGATGATTGCTTATCGGAATATTGAGTCTACCGGTGGCACAAGTGCATTTTTTGAAGGCTGTGAAGAGGTCAACGATGAAGCCCGCGCTGGAAGGGCATCAACGACCACCTCTTGGACTCCGACTCCGTTTGAGTCTCCATTTTATGGCACAGACATTAAACATTCCTAAAAGTCCCAGATAGTGTCACAAGGTTGCGACGAATAATCTGCAAATGAGAAAAGTTTGACCGAAGCTAACAATCGCCTTCCTTGCGACCCGCTTACTGGCCGATTCAAAGGTGGTAACGGTTCCCCAGCCGCCCTACAGTCCTGATGTAGCTCCCCCAGACTTCTTCTTGTTCCCGCGCTCGAAAACTCCCATGAAATTACATCACTTCGGAACAGTCGACAAGTCAAAGGGGCTTGCTCCAAGGCTCTAAAGAACATTCCGGAAAAGGCAACTGTGACGCCTTTGATACCTGGAAATCTCACTTTGAAATCTTTAAAAAAAAATTTTTTACAAAATAATGTTTTTTAATTGACTCACTGACATTACTTTTTGGACACACCTTGTACTAGCTAGCTAAATATTACAATAATATGATGGGTTCGGCTCTGATCAGTGAATTCCATGGCAGCTCTGTTTGTATTTGCTTACTGATAGTGCTCCAAGGCTCTAAAGAACTTTCCGGAAAAGGCAACTGTGACACATTTGATGCCTGGAAATCTCACTGGAAGCGATGTATCGACGCAGGAGTCTATTTTGAAACCTTAATTTTTTTTATTTTATAAAATAATGTTTTTTAATTGACTTACTGACATTACTTTTTGGACACATCTTGTACTCGCTAGCTAAATATTACAATAATATGATGTGTCCGGCTCTGGTTGGTGAATTCCATGGCAGCTCTGTTTGTATTTGCTTACTGATACTACTAGTATCTTACGGTGGTGTGGAATTAGTTGAGACAAGCTTACATTTGCGCTGTGTAAATAAAGCACATAAATCAAAGTATTACCTACTTCAGCCCACCTTGCGGAGGGCAGAAGTCTTACAATCGTGCGAAAAATATAATGACATTAAATCGTCCAAAAGACTTTTCTCGACGTTCCACATGCAGCCAGATACAACTTGTAAAACGTCCAAAGAGACTTTTCTCGAATTTTCACATGCCCTAGAATCCATCTAACACAAAAAAGAAATAATGTCTGTCTGTCTGGAGTTTAATGTTCACATTTGACATTTTCAGTTGAATAAAATCTTTTATTTGCAATCTTCTTAAAACTATTATACTCTTATAGCGGCGTTTGTCGAGTGGGCTAGTCTCGAAACAAAATTTTATTGGATCTTCTCTAGATACACACTTTTCGATCAACCTCATCCAGTTCAATGTGGTTTTATTTTCATTGGGTTGATTATCCACTGCTCCTACTATCAAAAGCTTATATTTCTGAAATATCTTACCTTAATTTCTAATATTTTGTATTCGTAACTGTATGGATTGTAAACTGGAAGTCCAGGAAGTCATCTGATGTTATTTCAATTACTTCGTTTTCCTAGTTAATCTGAAAATACATACAAATTGTGCTGGCGTAAATAAATCACCAGCTTGTTTAATAGCATAACCAATGCTGTTGTAGCTTGAATATCCTTCAATTTGACCATGGAAAAGTTTGAAAAAGTATACAATTTACCAAATACAAATGGATGCCATGGAATTCAAGGACTGTAGTCGGGCCCATTATAATACTATTATTACACTTCCGGGGGGTGAGCGGTGGACTCTAGTCTAATGACCAGCTGTGGTAGCTTTAGTATAGCTGTCTTGCCACATGTGAGAGTGCACCCATCCATCCTTAAAAAGGTGAAACAAAGATTTGGCTGGGAGGCCATGAGCACCAACGGCCACCGCGTGAAGATGAACAGTGAAGCTGTTCCTGGTATCGGCATTTGTGAGCTCGTGGTATTTATTTAGTTTGCACGTCTTTTGGGATATTTGATTCCCATGGAACAGTTAATTCTTCAATAAAGGCCATCTTCCATAAATATTTAAAGAGTTATAACTTGACAGAGTTGTGCATCCTAGAATTCCAGAGAAATGATACTGCTTAGAGACCGAATTGACCTCCAGAATCCAATTTGAAGCTTCTCGATTATCGAGAAAGGTATTGGAGTGGAATATTTTTTGCCTTCAGAGCCATCCTGCACAAACTGTCTTGGGGGTTTGAAGAGTACTGTCAGGCTTATTGACACGAGCCACTGAGAAGCTAATTCCTTTGCAAATACCTCCAAGGATTTTGTAGTGGCAATAGGTATATTCTTGATCTAAGGCCGACTTGCAGCCAACTAATATGTCTAGCTGCGCAAGGTGTATTGCTACAAAAGGGAAATGAACTATCCTCTGAATAGCTCTAACGACTGAAGGTACTGGGATTTGGGAGTGTAGCTGAAAAGCATTTAAATAAAATGTTAGCATCTCTGGCGTCGTCATACAACATTATCTTCAATGGTCCTCCAACGCAAGTACTTGTTATCAGTCAATTAGAGTGAGACCCTCATGGAAATGTGATTTCTCTGAAAATTATGGAAAGGCGCTAGATCCGGAGGGTGCAGAAATGCGTTCAGGCCCGAGCAAGACGGGCTGCAGGAGGCCGAAGCCCGCTAGGGAATGCAAAAGTGCCCAACTGTTGTCCTGTTATTCTGGTATTGAAGGCCAACAGCATGAGTCATAATCTGTCATAATCTCGCGAGAGTGACTTCTTCAAGTCCACATCGCTCATAGTATTGTCGTTCTGGCTGGTTCCAGCGAGAAACTTTTTCTGGCAGTTATCCAGACTTGTAAATCATTTGAGTCGCTACAGCTACTTACTTAAATAATGATTAATTTGGTGTAAAAGAAATATAAAATTGTTGTTGTAGCAACATTACGTCTGTAGGTGAGATAGTATTTTGCAGGAAACTAGTTACTCTATTCTGAATATGTATGTCCCCAATCTACAAGCAATATATTTTAAAGTAGTGTATGCCCAATCAACAAGCAGTGTATTTTTGAAATATATGTTAAGGGGTTTTCTTTTTGGTCGGCAGGATATCGCACGGCGAGCGTCGACGACCCTCGAAGAACTGGTGCCGTCGACGGCGGAAGAACCGGAGTCACCGCACTCCAGCGAGGAGCTGAAGAACCTGGAGAGCCGGCGCGCTGCCGTCGCCCTGCTGCAGATGGGCAAGCGAGCGCCGATCGACGAGCCTCGGGTCATCTTTGGCGGAGTACTCTCCGGTGTTCCGAGCGCACCCAGTGCAACGAGCGCACCAAGCGCTCCGCCCCTCCTCGTCGAGCGCCCCTCAGTCCTAGACATCTTGCAGCGGGCCGTCGCTCAGAGGCTCAGCGAGGACTTCCTGCAACGCGGTGACTCACTCGAGCCGCTCGAGCCACCGCCCGGGCCGCTCGAACCGCCCGAGCCGCCACCGACGCTCAACGGCCGCACGCGTCCCGACCGCGGAGACGCCGACTCTTGTGCCGCCAAACGCATCAAGATAGAGATCGTCGAGCCGGACTCGGGACGGACGAGAGACCGCCCCTCTTACAGCGAAGGCCTGTCAAATTTCGACGAAGGAAGCCAGAGTACGCTCAGTTCCGATCCGGAACGACTGCAGATGGATATAAATTCGCAGGTGAGACTCGCTTTTCTTTCACTCGAATTCTGTTTCTAGCCGGTATCGAGTAGACCTTAGCTTCCTCGAAAGGTGTCTCCCTTTAATAATAAATGGCCAAGCGGCATAATATTAGGCCAATGTAGCCGTAGCCGATTGAATAATTTGTTTATCACATAACACAGACGATCTTAACCAAATTTAATATGCAGCCTCCCTGGGTGACCCTAAGCAGTAAATTCGATCCGAGTCGCGCAGATGCTGCTGCAGGTTCATCCTGGTGTACTTAACTTGGAAGAGTATCTGACCTATAGGTAGAGCAGGCATAGCATATATGGGTATTTTTGGAATCGTGGTGACGAGAGAAACTAGTTGGAATAGGTTTTAAGCCATTTTAGATAAGTCAGGGACTACCAATTACGGGATTACCAATTTCTGTCTTGCCAACTCTGTTATTGATTACCAACTCTGTTGGTCAGAAAATGTTTATATGGATTCATCGAAAAACTTGTCCACGATAGTTTTTGATGCGATTCTTATTGAACGATATAGACACAGTTGTAGCATTCTGATATCTTGTAGGTCTTGATCAAGTACCCTCACTTTCCGCGTTTCTCCAATGTTGTGAGTCCTAGGGTTCGTAGCCTCTCCGCCTCGACTGTCTTAGTTTCCGCAGCAGTTTTGAGAAGCGTCTCTGCACTATCTCAAAAGATCGATGTCTTTCACAAAATAAAAACTACAAATCTGATAGCCAAGAAGAAGATTGGTTGTTTTTCAGCTAATTAGAATGGTTGTTTTGATACTGCTTAGAGGACGAATCAATCTCCGAAATCCAATTGGATGCTTTTTCGATATTTGAGAATGGTTTTATAGTGGTTTTTTTTTTTTGCCTTTTAACACTATCTGGGCCGAGCATGCCTACGTTTGTGACGCTGTTTTTGCACCAAGTATCCTGTCACTGCTTAGTAAATAGTAGATAAGAAAAGACCATGACGAATAAGACAAGGCATGTATTTTTGCCAGACAATTATTAAAACCTAATACGTGATCGACAGAGAGGTCTTGCCCCAAGAAGCGATTTTCCTGCTGAGGAATTTAAAATGGCCGTTCGGACTGATAAGAGAAACAGAAGAGCCCTTATAGACAAATTTAGGGTCAAATCTCGTACATCTTGTGTCTATGCGGACAAGGTCAAGGCAAAAACATTTAGGAGGATTTCCTTTTACAAATGCTGACCAGTTAGTTACAACATTATTCCACTTTCTGCAATAGCTGCGAAAGCTGTTTAGGGCTCCTGGTGATGAAAGTCAGATTGTCGGCGAAAGCGAGGCATGAAGAGGTGTAATGACCATCCGATTTAAAACGGTAACCGCTTCTCGTCGAACTAGATGAGGCATTCAAGAAGTATATTTAATAAAGTTAAAGAGGCAACAACCCTAAAATAGGCCAATTGAATATGGAATAGAGCAGGTAGTCCATTTTTTTGCTTTGACTTGGAATGTCAGAGAGTTGTAATAGGAGAATACAACGTCACGCACCACACATGGGAGGTTTTACCAGCAGAGTGCGTAGTTGTGGAGACTGTGTCAGATTGATCCAAATGCATTTTCTAGGTCTAACCGACATACGTTAATTTGGCATTCATGCTCTCTTGCATCCTTGATAGTGGCAGCCGAGAGTTGTGCTCGAGGTAGCCTTTTGCACTGACACTCCAATGTACTCATTCCGGTGCATGAATCGCTCATCCTAGTGTGGACTATGTAGGGAATAATACCATCTTTTTGTAACTATGTAGGATTTTTTGTAACTACGAGGGCGGTTTGATAAGTCAGTGACTTTTTGAATTTCCCGCGCAGTTACTTCAAATGCAACAGTGCTGCCGTCA
>JAOPUG010000037.1:17003458-17017912 GCA_027564375.1 Micropterix facetella | reverse complement strand
TATATTATTCTCTATTACTTTCAAATATTAATATTTCTTATGTTTTCTTTTAAATATTAATATTATTTACCTTTTTTTATAATAGCTATTTAAAAGATATCATTTTATTTAGTTTACTTTAATTTCTTTTTTTTGTTTTTTAGATTCTAGTTTTGTAATCTAGTTTTTCTTCTTTCAAACATGTCTGATATTTGGCCTTCTTTTTACTATGTTAAAAATGGTTGCCCTAAAACAAGTTATCAATTAGTTGGGTGGTATATAGGACTGATTACTACAAACGAGCGTAACATAATGCTGTGGGTTCATTTATTTTTAATGTTAAAATTTAGTCTTCATAGAGTTTTTTTACATTATCTACGTTTCGTATTGCGCTTGTTACAAACTCTGTATATTGCCGCAATAATCAAATAAATACCACAAATGAAAGTTAGAAGTGTCTACCTTAGAAATTATAATAAGCTAAGGTTAAGATATGCGTTATAAACCATAAGACATATTCCTTGCTTAATATAAATTAAAAGATTTTGGTTGGTTGAATTTATATTTATGATGGCATAATCGCATTAAAAACATGGCAGGAGGAAAACTCAGGGGTTTGTCAAACTTCGGCCCATATTATTATTTTCTTGTATGTATATATGCGGTAGTCTAAAATATCTACCTGAACTGAGTACGTAAACCATAAGAGATTCACTGTACCACTCCTACAATTACCCCCCTCAATGAAGAGGAGTTACTGTCTGGAAGGGGTTCAAATGATACGTCCGAGATGAAACTCATGATGTCTCAACTGTTTTTCCGCTTTGATTGGTCTGAGAGAACAAGCTATCTTAAAACTTATGTGGTTGATAGCGAACCGTTCGATGTGATGGATTAACCCCATGCGACATGTACATCATTTTACATGTCTTATGATGGCCAACAACTATTCTTTTTGCTATTTCCACAGTTTATTCCGTTTTAGGCTGTAAAATTTTATGAGGACAATTTGTATGACAGGTACCCCAACCGTAGTTTTACAAACCCCAAAATCAACTGGGCTCTGTGCATTGGCCATAACTATCAATTGGAGAAAGGAATTTTAAAACGGACGTAGTTTACTTGATTTATCATGCATAGTACTATCCACACATCCAGACCACCCAGTACTATCCACATATCCAGACAGACAGTACGATCACATTTTTCTTTCTTCAGATGGACTTTAAAACATCGTTACATTATTCACGTGATTTCAAGTCTTTGTCACTATTGGGTTCGAACATATACATTTCGTAGGACGAATTAAATACTGTCGCCCGTAACGTCACGCAAAACTTCTCTTCCTTATCTCGACTATATCAATCGATTTTTTTATTTTATTATACATTGAATCTATGTCAGTTTATGCACCATAGAATACTTCAATCTACCCTTCGGATTAGATTTAGGCGAATCAATTGTAAAGTTGTTAAAGATATTCGTGAAAGAATCGATTCAATAATGAGCAACCTTTCAAATAGCTGTTTTTCAAGATGTTTTGTTAATTTATAAAGGTCTTGAATTTGAACTCTTTAAAAACGGAATATGAAATTGAAGACTATCGCGGTGGTTTGACATTATAAATAAGATAAAACGAATTTACCGCGTGAAGTTTATAACACCGGATGTTCCGGCGATGTTGCATCCGCCGTTGTCCAGGGTAGACTGAAGTGCTATCAATCGTCACCCGTTGATCTGCGGGTAGGCGGCAAACTGATGTTGTTACTGCGCAAACTGTAACAGTGGTGGGGCGGCGGATTCGGCGCGTATCTTAAGTTACGTTCTTGTGCTCGGCGATGGGCATTGAGAACATTTTAAGAAGAGGGATCCATGTTATAGAGAGTTTGAAACCGTCGTCTCTATTGAAGTTTGGGGCTCTTCTTATTTCAATGGCTTCCCGGATCATGCGGGGTAAACATATTGTTCTTTGGATAGCACGATGGGATTTTGAAACTGCATCTAGTGGTTAGTTCCGCTATCCAATATGTGTTCGCAGATTGCCAATTTTTCTAGGAGCTTTGATGTGTTCCATCATTCGAGTGGCTATGGGCCATTTGTCCAACGTAGGCTAATCCACAGCTACATTCGATTTTATACATACCCGGAGTTTGCAGTGGTATTACATCCTTTATAGGCCTTAGAGATCGAGCTATATTTTGTTTTTGTAGAAGCTATATTTTGAAGCTAAAGTTTTAAAAACGGGATTGATTAACACCTACATTAACCATAACCACCTCATAAATTATTTGAGACTAAGTACATCTGTTTACAGTAAAACTTAACACAATGCAGCATTCACTTCAAATGTTACCTATTATCGTATTAAATTAATTAATTTTAAGTAAGAAAGTAAATATTTATGTAATTTTAGGTAGTAAAATAGGTACTTTAATTCATATTTCCGGTAGGAAGAAGTTCCGACATTTTTGTGTAATCAGCCTCCTCCCCAGTTTTTCTTATTCTGGATACGGCCTTAATTACACTGCTTACATAACAGATATAATCTAAGTAATTAAAATCTTCATCTAATTAACAACCACCTCGATGTAATTACAGTAATTACAAAGCGATCGTACTGTTTAATTTAATCTGCACCGATAGTATATACTCTGGTAAATCGAATATTAGCGACCCCAATTTTATTAATTATATCCTGTAGTGAGTCAGTGTGTTTCGCTGGCGGCGTTTTGCGCCCGCAAATGGATGTAAAGCCTTAAGACTAATAAAATCAAATGACTTGTCGGTATAGCAACTAATAGATTGGTTAAAATAGAGCCAGTTTTGAGTGCCGTGTGTCCGTATCCGCGATCGCGCGGTGCAGTGTGCCCTTTTCATTCATAATGCCGCTGCGCATGTGGAAAGTGGACTGACCTAGCCGATATCGCCATGAGACGTGCATCTAGAAATTGATCAGAAGACTACCTTTTGCTAGCGTTTTTCTTCGCTTTAAAGTCGGCTAGACCTAATAAGCACTCTCGTAATCCAAATTGAAAATATTGCTTTTTGACCCGTCCGTAGTATTTATTACGTAGGATTGGCACATAGTCTGATGCATATTGAGCGTTTGTTTGTTGTTTTATCCGTATGTTCGAGGACTTTCCGTTGTCAAATTTTAACCAAATTTGCTATGCAGCCTCCCTGGGTGACCCTACGCATCACCAGGTGGCAGCAAAATTCGATCCGAGTCCCTCAGGTGCTGCTGCAGGCGCATCCTCGTTTATTTGGCCTAGAGGAGGATCTGACTAATAGATAGAGCAAGCATAGCGTATATGGGTATTTTTGGAATCGTGGTGAATAGAGAAACTTTTTGGAATAGGTTTTAAGCTATTTTCGATCCGTCAGGGGTAACCCATCACGAGACGGACTATTTTTGCCTATGTATATACATAGCTACTTTTCCTGTTATTAACGATTAAAATTATTTCAAAATATGTTTTAAGAAACAGCAAAATATTCAAATATGATTTTATTGCCAAAAAATCTTAGAAATATTGCCATAGAATCTCATAACCGTAATCATTTAAATCATAATATTATTTTTATCACAAATTGTTACTGTATACCTACTAATTACAGATACACTTCACATTTTCTATTAAACAATATTTTTCAACCTAATTTTCATAACAAATATTATAAACACCGAAATTTCTAAGGGGTATAATAAATAACCAATGCTCAAAAATAGAAAATTGAAAGTAAACTGATTTTGAAAATCAAAATAGTCCATAAATCTAAACAATGTAAGTAATATTCGGAAATACAATTAAGTTTTTAAAAGCTAAGAATATAGTCAGCGGAATAAAATAATCGGAATAAAATTAATATTTAAAAAACACATCAAAAATATCAGTGAGAAATGAGAATGTCAAAGTAATAACTAAAAGTTATATCGAAGTCGTCGATGTCATATCAGACCTTTTCAGTTAGCTTCTTATCGAAAATGATGTTGAAATATTGATCTTCTAGGCTCCAGATTGAAGGTGGCAGCATTCGGAACAGTTTGGAGCTTCAGAATAAGAAGCTGTTCTGGTACCGAGTAAGGCGTACTTTTGGATGGCCTATTGTTCGCCCTCTATGGCGTGCGGAATGAACTTCGAACGAACTCCGTTTGACTTGCAAAAATAAATTGCTTCCATCGTAAACGGATGAGCGGAGCGGACTGAGCAAGTACGAAGAGTCACAAAAGTTGTCGCAGATTTGAGCGGATTTCCAACGTACTACATTCAACTCACAACAGTAAATCTTATAAATAATTTAGTTATACTCACAGACATTGTGTAAATTAAATACCAACGTTTATGCAAAATAAAATCAAGAAAAGGGTTCTAGAGATTGTATGCGATGATAAAGATGAATTTCAAACGTATAACTTCAAGTTATGGTTACTCTATATCATCAGCAACCATAATATTAACATCGATATATCAATAACATTCTTAAATCAAATTATGTTGTGTTAAAATTGATTAAAATGCTCGTAATTATAATACACATTTTGATAATATTATGAGTTTTAATTACACTGTCGCCTAGCTCACTCAGCAGAGACCGCTGATAATGGAAGGCAAACAACAACTCACCCATCTTAACGATATCATTTACCGCCTAGCTCATTCTGCGAAGCCAGTTGGGTATTATTTTCTGAAACTCTTTCGTAATTAGTCCAGCAAACTTTGCGCCTGAAATGGAGGTTACTTTACGTCAGATCCTGTAGTTCTAAATTTTTGCTGAGTTGTTTATGATGTTGGCCCAATGAATGATCTAAGTTTTCGACCTCGACCTTTGTCAAAAATCCAAAAAACCGCATTTTTTTCATTAGGGGCCTTTTTATTTTATTAAATATTTTCCGAATTAAGCTCCAATGGAACCCACAGGGCGCGAGTCCATCTCGCTCGTCACCGTTTTTTTTGTAATGACGACGCATTTTTATGGAGTAATCGACTTTTCCTCAGCCGGTGAGCCCAGACTGCTGTCAATTTGACACTTGTTCAACCCCGCATAAAATTCACTAACATCCTCCACTGTTTATTTTTAGGGTAAAACTATTCTAATAGGTAATGTTCTTGTATAAGGTAATATCCTCTAGGCATAGAATTCCTCCATATATTATGATGACACAAAAATGTCTCAGTTTCAGTCACATCCCAGTCGACGTTCCTATGAGTCACTTTCGACTGCAAACTCTTCTGGAACCCATATATCGATAGGACCAGGCATCTGAATTTAATCAAAGCAACGTGTGGTGCGTGGTGGGGAACCCACCCCTCCACCCTTAAACTTCTCTATAACTCGCTACCTAGTCAGATCTCAAATTCACTATGCGGCATTTGTCAATAAGTTAGACTGCCTCCAGTACAAGGGACTTCGCACAGTACTCGGAGCCATGTCAAGTTCGTTTACAAATACCACGCAGGTTGAGTCAAAAGAGCCACCAGTTGACCTCAGATGTCAGCGGCTCGCCGACCGCTTCTATTTAAAACGGTTAGCGATGATATCACATCCACCATTTGTCCCCAAACTCAACTCACTATTTCGTCGGCAGTACTGCAGAGTGCAAACACACCCTCCTCCAAGTTTCCTCTCCTATATAAAAACCATCAGTGGCTCAACCGATTACAGCCCTCCAAACATCCTGGTCCATCCCAACTTCTCATTCTCTTTGGAAGGGAGGTTCGGAGTGCCGGAGATTGCTAATGGAAGGCCAAGACTAAAAGTGCTAAATTGAAGTCCGAGACTATCTTACTCCGTTTCGCCCAGCTATTTCCTGCTCATTACCCTTTCGCAGTGGATGGCGGGCATGTATGTATGTCGTGTTGTGGGAATGCCCGTCTGAATGAGTTGGTATATCGGTGAGAATTGAATTGAATGGTCTACATTGGCAAACTAATCTTTAAGTGGACAGCTTCTAGGGCTCAATGAGGTTTCTGCTATTTTTTTTTTACTTCGTTTACACAAAAAAATAATAAACTGTCTAAGAGCGACTTCAAAACGTTATGTCGGAAAAACTAATTATATTCACAGCAAGAAAAGTGAAACTTTTAATTTAAATTCACAGGGTATAATATGAATTCAAATTTGGTCATAGTATAGCAGTTTCACAAAAATAATTAATTGAAATCAAAATATATGAAATCGTTGAGAGTTGTATGTCCTGTTTTTTTTTGACATGTTAGAAAGGCTTAAAGTATTGGACCCAAAATGCTGTAAGATTTTAGACATTCTAGCGACTTATAGAAATAAAAGTATTAAAAAACGAGTATATACGCCTCCCAAGGATTTCATATTCGTTCAAATTAGTTATTTTTTTGAAGGCTTCTATTTTTTGGTCACATTTAATATTCCCATTTCACTCTATTATTTTAATATCTTTGACTTTTTTATTGCCAATATAATAGCTTTTCGACATTACTAGTACTACTGTTCATGAAATCGTTATATCTGAATTACCTCTATTTTGCCAAGAATTTTAGAATGCGCATTTTTTGTGTAAAAGAAATTTAAATTAAAAATGGCAGAAATCCCCGAGCATACTTTTGTAATATGATAACTCGATGTGCGTCACTTGCCTTCATCTCAAACGATTATTTTATACTGGTGCGAAAGGAAGTAGGCGTCGTGTATATGTACCTTGAGGACATATTTTTCATCAAATATATCTCTTTTTACAGAATCTTTCTTAGTATTTTCATTCAGATATTATAATATGAACTATATCCGTCATCCATTTAAATAGTCTTATTATTATAAAAAATATAATACCTGAACCCCCGAAGATGTGGCAATATTACCCCCGACTTGGCAATATTAAAAATAGAGCTATAGTCCAATAATAGTTTTTTAGAGAAATCTTCGGAATTTTCTCCCGTCGTAATTTTGCATTATTCGTTGCAATTCAGTTCACTCACGACACGTCCGCAATGTGATGTAAATTACGTCATGTGCAGTATATAATATGCAACATGCATGGCGTGAGACCAAGGTAAACGAATAAGGACTAAAATATATATTTTTTAATTTTATCCCATACCACTGCCTCTGGTTATTAAGTTTTGTTAGTTCATCACTAACAATTATAATATCATAGGGTAAATTAAAACTTTATTCATTATGATTTTTTTACAATATTATAACATATCGGTATCTGAGCTCTGCCCTAGAATATTATTTAGGCAGACTTATTTAAATAAAATAAAAATATTTTACCACCACCACTGTTTTTATTTGGTTTTTATGTATCATAAGGAATATTTGTCATAATAAAAATTAGCTTTTATATTGTTTTTAGATTCATGATTATAATTTTATTTCTGTAATTTATGCTTTTATCGATGGAAATATTACTTTTCTACTGATTATACCTATATGACTATACAAATTATGGCTATATCTTCCTCAATGGCCATTTCAATCTTAATTTAATACTATTCCATGCTCTATTTATTTTATTCCTTTATTTCTATTCTCATCATTATTTTATTATTATCATTGATGTTCACAAACAAGCCATATTCTTCAACCACGCCTGCTTTTACGCGTACGTCTGCTTATACGCGTATGACTGCCTATAGAAGGCTGTGCTATCAAAAAATTCATTCTACTTCTGAATCCTCAAAACCACTGCCGCGGACACTACAGTCGCCGCACCGTTGCGTTTCACATACGTGTCATAATACCAATACGAGAAAAATAAAATACGCGTACGTCTGCTTTTTCGCGTATCATACGCGAAAAAGCAGGCGTACGTGTCTAGAGAATAGGCCTGATTGTTGGTGTTATTATTGAATGTGTCCTCTTTTTGCATCGATAACCCCTTTCACTCTTGTAAGCATAGCATTTACTAGGTTTTAACAGCTTTCTTTTAATTCATCATCTAGAAACCAGACTCGAATTACTGCAGAGATCATTTTTGTTTTTCATTATACAATCAATCTTAGAGAGCGATTTTTTGCAAATGGCCCAGAGCTTTCAAAGGTCAGGGGATTTTCCGGGCTATTCCAGATCAGTAATTTGGTTCTGTGTGAAAAACTGTTTGACCTTTTTTTGATGAATGGCACGGTGCGAGATCATGTTGAAAAATGCCCTCATTGGAGGGTGTGATATGGGTGACCTTGCGGAGCTCCCATATCACATGGTTTGATAAGATGACAATATATTGGTCTGATTTCATCATCCCAGTGACTGGCATGAGTGATCCATTGCCATGAAAGGAGACAAACCCCCAAAACATCTTCTTCATAGGGTGCTTTAGTCTCTGTCCCAAGTGAGCAGGAGAAATGGGATTGCTAGCTGCTCGCCGCACAAACTGTACATGCTGTCCCTGCATAACAAAATGTGTTTCATCGGAGAAGAGAACTTTACGCCAGACTTCAGTTGTACAGTGCTGGTATTTCTTAGCCCAAGCTCGGCCATTCTTCATCATAACAGTGGTCAGACACTGTTTTGTAATTGGTTTCCTCGCCATTCTACAAGATTAAAGAAGCCGTTGTCGCACGGTAGCCACGTAAATATTGATTCCAGACTTATGAAGTTCCCTGTTTAAGTTAACTGCACTAAGATATTGATCTATTTTGCTCTTACGAATCAGAAGTTCATCATCTTTGACAGTAGTTCTCCTCTTCCGACCACATTTTCCCTTTCTTTTGATGTCCACCGCTCCAGTCGTTTGTTTCTGCTTAATAATTCTGCTGACGGATGCTAGGCCAATTCCAATATTCACCGCTATCTACCAGTACGTCATGGAAGAAGGTTCAGTAAGTGCGATTGACCGTTCCCGCTTTCTTGGGAGTGACATCCATGTTTAAAAAGTCACTTAAATTACGCAGTCTAAACAAAATCGATCTTGATCAAATCAAAATCAAATCGATCAAAAACGATCTTGACGAAATAACGATGGATTTCCAACTGAAACCACACAAACATAACCTATAATACGTTCATTTGACACTTTACATGTGGTCTAATAATTGACAGGTTCAAAAAACATTGCCAGAATAAAAAAAATCTCAGATAATTACTAGAAACAAAACAAAAGTTAAAATGTGTTGCTTGTTTTAATAAATTCGCACGGTACTGTATGTATTTAACACTACGATTTGATTTTACAATCCAATGGGTGAGGGCATCGCTAATACTTTAAATACTGTTATTCCATGAAGATTTTTCTTCAACATGCTTGCAGGCAACTATATGATGTTCATGCACTTTGTATAAAAAGTTGCTCTTCAGTTTTTTGGCTAACAACATTTCTGACAATTTAACATTGCTGATAATATTTCCATGTCAGAAATCAACTGATCAATAGGAAATACGTTTTCTGCCGTTGTGAGACATCTAAACGGCAAATTTATTGATTTGTATCGTACTTGTATTTGTACTCGCCCAAACCATCCAATGTTTCAAGCTCCCCAAACATTATACAGATGAGCGATTCTTCTCTTTGAAATATTCCTGCATAACTTGTGAAAATGGGGGTACGTAACCCAGATATTGTGACTGGACTTTTAAAAGGCCTAGAAAATTAATTAAATCTACCTACATTTTTCGTATTATTTTAATAATTTGATACAAATATTTACTCTGTCACATTACTTAGTACCTGTCAACGTTTTATTTGATGCAGCTACGTTTACGATTGGACACACTTTTTCTTGTTATTTTATTGTTTTTGAAGAACTTCGGTTTCTTTTGACGATGGCTGCACAAAGGTAAGCATTTAGGATATTTATATGCGGAGTTTGAAGATATTTCACTTTGATATTTGACTGTAGATATGTTATTAAAAAAACCTTCTTGCCTTGTTTCAAATCAATAACTAAATATCATTTTTTTACGTTTGAAATCGATGGCCATTTAAAAGTTCCGTTGTAATATAGGTAATTATCATATGATTATTTTATTCTTAGTACGCGATAGCGAAAGTGCTCAATGTCAACGACAATATTGTTGAGTTAGAGCGATGTGATTAGACACTTTGTAGCTATACCAAATAACCATTTCTTATCTGAGAATCCCAATGCGGATGTTACTGATGAAGACTCCGGAGATAAAGAATTAGTAATATTGCAAAATCTCCCAGGTAAAGTATTGATAATTATTTCTTTTAGGTGTCAATGAACTTATGTTAACTGGTTTATATAATTATAACATGTATGTTCTTTTGTCTTAGGCTCTCAACTAAGAGTTCCAGCTGAGGAAATGTCTCCCAGAAACCCCAGAAAACCTGCATTTTTTTGTTATTCTTCCTAGTTATTATGAGTTACATGAAGAAACATATCCAAGATCCGGAGATGCAAAATATATAGATTCAGTAACAACTGGGTTAATACTATCTACAATCAGCATCCATCACAACTTTTATTGTAGGATTCATTAAAAAGTTAATTATGGCGTATAGTAAGGTTGATTTCTATGCATTTTTTTTATATTTTTAAATATTTATGCTCCATTGTTTAATATATGTAAAAGTATAAGAAATTATGTAAAATATTGGTAGTAACTAATGTATTTGTTAGAGTATTGATTGTGCTCCTAATATTATAAATAAATAAATAAATATTATATTCGCTTCTTTCTCGTTCAGTAACTGATGGTCGAGGTAAGTAGTCCCATCTTTTAAAGAAAATTTGCAAAAACGATAATTTTGACAGTCAGGTGCTTCAACGATACTAGCAAAATATTATAGGCGAAATATTATGGCAACAATGTTAGCGACTCACCAAATCAGGCGTGAGCCCGATGGCCCACAATTGGTCGGTGTGCGCTTTCACTTCCTCCAGAATATCTCCAGCTGCAATGTCCACGATTAGCAAACGACCATCGGCGCATCCAGCTAGAGCGTGTCTGTCCCCCGGCGCAAAGCAAATGCAAAGCACCCGAGGTCCAACTGTGTCCACGGTGCGTAAACATGTCTGTGATGGTCTGTTAGTATGGTAAAAAAATCTGTTAAATTGATCCGTAGGATGCATTTAGGCGCAACAATGCGCCTTATTTTTTTGAAGAGGGAGGATCAATTGTGACAGTGGATTCAGTGCGCTATTGCGAGATAGTGGAGACATTTTTACGGCTCAAAATGTAAAAATATGACGGAGAACATGATAAAAAAGCCTTCTGGTTTCAGCAAGATGGAGCCATGGCCCATACTGCCTGTTGTTCATATGCTTGTCAACAAACAAAATTATCGAATTTGGGGCTTAGAAAATGTATCCACAACGAGCAACTATCTGATGCGGATTTTGGTCAGGCAGCGAGATTGGGCCTTACTTCTTTAAAAATGAGACCGCAAATGCAGTGACTATGAATGGCATTCGTTACAGGAACATGATAACTGAGTTCTTGTGGCCTCAACTGGACAGTATGGATCTGGACATGCGGTTTCAGCAGGACCGCGTCACTTGCCACACCGCCCGTCAAACAATCGGTTTATTGGAGCAACGACATCCAGACCGAATCATCTCCCGAAATTCCGATGTCAACAGAGAACTATGATCGTGCGATTTAACATCGTGCCATTTATTTCTTTGGGGTTTTGTGAAATCTCTGGTCTATGTGAATAAACTCCAAACAATTCCTGAGCTCCAGGTCGAGATCCAATGCATCATCAGTGAGACAGAGCCACATCTTTGTCAATATGTCATAAAATTCATCGGAATATGTCTACTTTAAAATGCAATAAAAATATCACCACTCGCTCAATAAATATGCGTTTTATTTTTAAATAAAATCGTGCACTCTTATTGGGACATCTTTATACACTGTGCTTTAGTGCTATTCCAGCAAGTTTTTCCCATCTACTACTTACAGATATCACCTAATTTATCGACTTTGATTTACACTGATCTAAATGCGATCTGGCGGTATTATGACTAAAAAGTCTCATAATCTTCTTTTAAAAATTAAAATACAGTTTTAATAAAATAGTTACCTATTCCACAATTTGATAGATTCTGAACTCGCAGAGATAATGGCTAGATTATCGGAACTGAATGCGACACATTTGGCGTCTGATCGGTGGCCCAGTTGGTATATCTGACGCAGCGTACGAACTGAAAGTCAAACAAGGAACTGATAAATACATTATTACTAGCTGAAGTCACCCAGCGTAGTTCGGGTTCTGCCCCCTCATTCTGGAACCTTCTGGACTATTCTGGAATATTCTAGAACATTCTATAACATTACGAAGCATTCTCACTCTTCTTATAAGAAAACACTGTTAACATGTTCGCCACCCACTCTCACCCATGCACAGCCATCCCTGTCAAAGTCTCTTATTATCGATGGGAGTACTACCTCAACTGAAAGTGGGTGGCAGTGAGTGGTTGTGGAGAAAAGTGAGTGTAGGCGAACACATGCACTTGACTTTTATTTATATATTTTGATTCTCATCCCTTCACAACTCTATAAGGACGGTGATAATTGATATGTCAACGTTTTGCTGTAAAAGATGCTAACGCAGGGGGGGGGGGTAAAAGCAGCAATTTTGCCAAAAATTATCACTTGGAGGGCATCTTTTTCTTGGTCTATTGAATTTTCGCCAATGACACCAAGCTTTTTGCTGACCCATGCAATGCAAATGGTTCCATAGCAAGGGATTTAGAAGCCATACAAAATGGCAATTGAGCCTAATAGTGGAAAATGTACTGTGCTCCATATGAAAAAACCCCCAAGATCAGTTACTTACTTGGCCAAACTGGTGAAACGGTCATGCAACAGAAATATTTCAGAAATATCATGTCACATGATCTAAAGTGGAGCGAACACATAAAGGCAGTGGTGGTGAAGAAAGCAAATACAACCGTATATCCCACTGGTAAGGCTTTTCAAGGTTTGGCGCCGAAACTGTTCTGTAACTTATATAGACTTACATAAGGGCTCTCCTGGAAATCGGGTACCATGTCTGGAACCCATACAATTGCCAACACTGGAAGCTCGCCGGGCAAGAGGTGATCTTATCGAGATCTTTAAGACAATCAATAGATACTACAATTGCCCATGCCTTAGTTCCATATTTACCCCCACACAAATTAACATCTGCATTTTTATTAATTCAAGTTGAGCATTTGGCAAGCGATTCAAGAATGCTCTTTTTGGGCAACAGGATAGTGGATGGATGGAACAGATTACCAGACCAAGTTGTTGAACAAAAAAATGCCAACCAGTTCAACAATCATCTGGATACATACACAGTTGCAGAGCCACATGTATAGGCATATCCAGGGCATGTAAACTTTTGGCTGAATATATTGGGTTGTTTGGTAAGTAATTTAGTTTTTTTATTCTTAAAATGAAAGACGATTTTCTTATAGTGAATAAATATTTTATTGAATTATATATTGTCCATTCTGGTGTACTTTTGCCATCTTTCTGGCAGTAGCATGATGCCACGCTCATAAAATTTTTGTTCTTTGCTGGCAAAAAACTGATCCAGGTGATTTTTGACCTTCTCATTTGAAGTAAAGGTTTTACCATCAAAATTTTTTTTGTAGAGACCGGAACAAATAGGAATTAGGTACCAGATCTGGAGAATATGGTGGGTGTGGCAGTATATCCCATCCATGCTGTAAAAACTTTTGGGGAGTTACCAAACTTATAAGTCCCGCATTATCTTAGTGGAACAATACACCTTTTCTATTGATAAATTCTGACCTTTTCTGTTTAAGTGAATCATTCAATTTGTCCAGCCGATGACAGTACACGTCAGAATTGATAATTGTATTTTCCAGTAGAAGCTCAAAAAAAAGATTCCTTTGAAATCCCACCAAACAGATGAATATCGGCTTTCGAAATGCTTTGAGCCGGTTCATCATATTTACTCCATGATCTGTTGCAATCAAAACATATATGTTTTGTTAAATATCTATAAAATTTTTGCCTGCGGGGCAATCATAGAATATTTTGATGTTATCCACCAATCGAGCCGAGCCCTTAAATCCCCTGCCATGCAACGAGACTGAACTCTAGCTACGCGACTGGCAGTGAGGCTCATGAGTGCAGCAGTATTGCACCCGCTGCCGAGGCGTCAGTCTTAGTACAAAGCTTTAATTGTTTGAATTGAATAAACGGCTACTTACATTCTGCATTTTGCTCATCCGCATTTGTGCTGTAAAGATGTAAGGAATTATCAGCTAGGGAGACGCCGCAGCGTATCTCCCCACCAGTTCCCGAAACCAAAGTGACACCTTTTATTTTGGATGTTACTGTTATACTATTTATTCGGCGCACTTCGTCAGTTAATGTCAAAACATTCGGCAGGTCTGGAACACCGTTGTCTTCTGTTTTCGGCTCGGTTTCTTCAGAAGCATGTTTGCTGCAAATATTAATGATTAGAGTGGAATCAAAAAAGGCTGTACATATAATATTTTATATAATATAATAGCCTGCATTTTAGATTAATTTAGAAAGAACTAGATAAATCAGAAAATGGTTAAACATCAA
>JAOPUG010000037.1:16946808-16957406 GCA_027564375.1 Micropterix facetella | reverse complement strand
TGTCAGGCCTCTTAATACTGAAATTATTGCGGATCCAATGCGCCCTTTGCTCGGCAATCTCACCCGGGATCAGGTGACCAACGTATCGTTACTAAGTAGACGACATTGGGTTAACATCTACCCCGCTGCCATAAGAAGCTACGCTTCTAGACCCCTCTGGGTCTCTGCCGATTGAGCAGCATGGCCTGTAAACCGACGTCAACTGTCAGGTTTGGTCCCTCTTCGAGGAGGCCCCCGGATAGGGGCCACCCTGTGAGTTGAGCCAACCAAGTTGACATAAGCGCCATCTGGTTCAACCTGCACGGAACCCACAAGGACAGCACTGAGAAACAGGAAATAGAAAATGCAGGGGAATAAACTTAAGGCGAACGAAGCACATTATACATACCTACGACAGTTGTTAAGATGGCCGTATCGAAAGACTGCTGTTGTACAGATCCAGGTGCTTGCGTAACGGTGGTAACGTTCGATTGAGTAGTTTGCGAAGGCGTATGCCAAGCTACCATACTAGCTTTATGGTCATTGTGAGAGTCTAATAGATTGTTTGAAGCTGAAAAAAAAAAAAATTAAGTATGGTTGCGTGGATAGTCTCTTCAATATTTTTTTCCTGTTTTCATGAATGAAGTTGGCATCGCTATGTGAGAGAGAGTCTGGCAGTACCGGATGACATGTAGTGCTGGATGCCTTTAGTTTTAAAACTGTTTTATGTCTGTCGATGCCCCACTCAGGTTGTATGTCGATACTAACTCTAGCTTGTCGATACAGGCTTGATGGCAGTGTTGCGAAACGTCTGCCTTGGAGAGTAAATTTGTCCATGTTATTCTGTAATTTTGAAGGACTATTTTGTCAGCATTATTACTGGCATATCATTCTTTATGTATCATTTGAAAAATAAAAATGTTTCCTAAAAAAATGTATGCCATTCATTTTAGACATATTTTAAAATTAATATTTTCACTTTTGGATTCCTACAGTACCGGACACTTATAGTCCAGCAGTATCGGTCAATGATTAAGTCCCAAAAAAATATGTTTATTTTTTAATTTGTAAGGACACAAAAATGGGCACATCAAGAAGGGGATGATGCTGGCGTAAAGATGGAACTTGGAAGCCAGAAAATATGTATGTAGCTGTAAATAACGTATAATCGAAAGAAATGTATTTAAGAATAACTGCTGATTTTTATAAAATCCAAAAATGCAAGTTGTATGACAAAAGTTGCAAGAAAGAAAAATAAAGAAAATAAGGAAATAACTTTTAAGCCAAAGAAACTTCTCATCAAATTGAGAAGACATTTTGGTGGAGCATAATAATGTTTTGGCAAATATGCGGATGCCTTTAAATAGAAAAGAATTCAATAAAGAGAAACAATCAGCGGATAATTTTTACTGTGATTTTATGAGAAGACACCGATTTGTTATTGCGGAGTCCTGAATCAACGAGTTTGATGAGAGCTGTTGGGATTAACAAAACTCAGGTAGATCAACTTTAATTTCATTTGAATAAAAATTATTTCGCCGCATACAGAATATGGAATTGCGATGACACTGGAGTTAGTATCCCAGTCATGGATACCAAAATACAAAGACAAGTGAGAAAACTAGCGTCTGAATGACACAACTAACAATGAATATGGGAGCGAAACACGAAACAACTGACACAGATTATGGGACGAATATTACTGTGCTGTTTGCAATGGAAGCTGGTGGTCAATTAATTTCCACCATTTAGATGAAATCACCATAGCGATGAAACTCTTTTGTTGTCTGCCAATATTTTAATATATCTCGTGGTCCAAAGGCTGCGTTGTGAAGTGGCTTGTATATTCTAAAAATAGATCATCGACCGTCGCTAAGAGTATTCAACTTGCGTGTTTGTGTGCTTATGTCATCGAGCAGAGGAGGGGTCGGATAGGGGTCTTGAAATGCACTACGCGAAGCTAAAGAATCAGTTATAACTCTGCAGTGGAAAGATTACATAAGTGATACTTGCATCGTCGTGTGGATCGTGAGGTATTCAAAAATGCGAGCTGAGTTAGTGTAGCGATACTACCCACCTACTCTACCCACCCAATTATTTTTTGGTCTTTTCATGACTGCATGACTTTGAGCTGAGTGAGTTAGTAAGGGTTTTGTATTTTATATGGACGGTTAACGACAAAAAATTTAAGGGGTAATTCTGTATGTGAATCTAAAGAAAGGTGTTTTTGTAGTTTTGTTTTGCCTATTTAAAAGAAAAAAAATGTGGTAATAACATTTTGTCGAACAGGAAATTAGGCGAGCGAGTCGAGACATTCGTCGGGGGTTAAAAAGAGGGCACTGACCGTTGATGTGGGCGAGCTGGGCGAGGGCGGCCTGGGCGAGGTTGGTGTGGTTGGCGTGGCCGGCATGGCCAGCAAGGGTGGTGTGGCCGGCCAGGGTTGCGTGGTTGAGCGGCGGCGGCAGGCGCAGCAGAGGGTGGCGCGGTGCGGCCGGTGTGGGCGGTAGCGTGTGGGGCGCCAACGGGGCGCCCGGGGCACGCGCCCCCCCAGACGAGCCCAGCGATGACGTCGAAGCCGACTCTGACGCCTCTCCGCTGCCGTTCTGCAAAACCAAGCTCCCTCCGTTACATACTGTATACGACCTGTATCCTGAAGGGTAATATCCTCGTACGAACGGTGGAAGAATTGCTGTGTCATCTAAACTCCATACGCCCAAAAACTAGATTCACTGAGTAGGCAAGAACGACTCTCTTGCTTTTCACAGGGACGAAGAGAAGTGACAATACTCTCGGACATACAGTATATCGTAAGCCCACACATACGGACAGATATTTGCCTGCCAGCTTACACCATCATCCCTACCATCTACGTTCAGTACAAACGTTGCTCGTGAATCAAGCACGCGATCTATGCGAACATGTTAATGATGTCTTTAGGAAAAATATCACGAGACATGCACACGATCCAATACAGACAAAACCAAGCAGAACATGAGCATTCTTACCATACGTCGAGGGTGTGACATTAAATAAGTAATATGTTAAACAAATTAGATATAAAAACGATCTTCAAACGGACCCAAAACATAGCTCCCCAAAACATAGCTCCCCATACCCAAAACATCTCTGAGGCCTGTAAAGGATGTATTACCGCTGCAAACTTCGCGTGTGTATAAAATCAAATACAGCTGTGGGTTGGCATAAGTTGGACAAACGAAAGGGCCCATACACTGGACTGATGGAACACGTCGAAACTGTTAAAAATTTTCAGAGAGAAAAATCGACGATCTGTGAACACATATTAGATAACGGAACTAACCACTGGGTGCAGTTTCAAAATACCATTGTGCTATCGAAAGAAATTTTTTACTTTCCACGCATGACCCGGGAAGCCATTGCAGTAAGAAGAACCCCGAACTTCAATAGACGACGGTTTCGAACTATCTACTACATGGAATACTCTTCTTAAAATGTTTTCAATGCCCATCGTCGAGCGCAAGAACATAACACAAGGAGGATTTTCAAAATTCACGCTCGCTAAACCTGCCACCCCACCACCGTTATAATTTGCAGCAGCAGTTTGCTGCTTACTAATAGGACAACGGATTATGGTAGACAGCACTTAAGTCTACTCTGAACAATTGCAGTTGCAACATCGCCGAAAAGTCGGGTGCTAAAAAGTCACACGGTAAATTAATTTAATCTTATTTATAATGTCAAACAACCGTGATAGCCTTCGATTTTATATGCATACATTTTCTTAACGAGTCTAACTTAGTCGGTTAAAATTACCGATAATAAAAAATCATCTTTGCGAGAGGTAATCACGAGTTTGAGGATGCAAAGCGAAGAGATGACCGATGGCACGGTCCCCTGATACGATATGTGACCTAAGCAGACCTTCAGATCACCGAATCGCGAGCTCTGAAGATTGCAATAAAGGAGCTGGTAGTGATGGCATACCACCTATTTTTATATCAAGTGCACGAAGAAACTAACTTGGCCACTAACATTGCCTTTTGGCGTTCGATTAGCGTATTCCTGAAGATCATTTTTCCTTCAGCTTAGAAAGAAGCTATCATCGTACTGGTACATAAGGGTGGTGCCAAAAACTGCGTAGAAAACTATAGGCCAATATCAATATTGCCAGTTTTTAGCAAGATGTTAAAGAAGGTAGTATACGAATAGCTATATCAAGCTTCCGCTAGCTCGTTCACAGAGTACCAACATGAGTTTCTCAAAAATCGATCGGTCATTATAACCTCCCTCATTTTACTGACTATACTTTGGGACATATGGATCGTTGAATACTGACTTCTCAAAGGCCTTCGATCATGTCAATCATGCAAAGCTAATCATCCATCTGTAATTAATGGGTATACACGGAGATCTGTTAAGAAGCATCCTACATATACAAGCGAAGGCAAGCCATTGTCGTTGGTGGATTTAGATTGTTTTTTTTTTTTTTAATATATTGGGTCTGCTTAGGGCCATTACTTTTTAATACTTATATCGATGACATCGGCACGTGCTTCATTCACTGCGACAATCTTCTCTATGCAGACTTCTCCTCTATACAGGTTTGCAGGAGCCAGTTTGCAGATGATAGGTTTGCGGGCATAATTTTTGTAAGTGCCATATTGTCATGCGTCACATTTGCATTACGAAGTCAAGTCAGCAGCATTTAAAGAAACGAGTATTAGGATATGATTACACGAAAACAATATTTTAATATAATTGTAGAAATCAAAATAAAGCAATAATATCTAATTATTTTTTAATATAAAAAAGTTAGTCATAAAATAGACAAGGGTTTCCGTTTTGGCCGCAGCCAAAATTATCGCAAAAATAAGAAAGATTCCAAATCAACCATAAAACGACATTGGTAGAAAAATCCGAGAAAATGTCGGAAAATTAACATTTTTCCACAAGCCAAAAAGATGTATGCCGCACAAAGTCACTGCACGAATTGATAATGTAACATAATCTAAATTTAATTTATAAATTGCCATGCCTTAGGCAGTAAATTAATAATAGGCGGTTCCTTGGGGGTTGGAGGCCAAGGCCTTCATTAGACATCGGACCGCCGGCTGAAAGACCTAGGTTGTGACTACGATCTTTTCAGGTTCATAGGTTGCCCATCGCCATTCAGCGTTGCAATGCTGCGAGCGTCATGGGCACCTTTGGACCAGAAGTGAAAAAGGGCGGGCTTTTTGACTTAACAATATTTTTAGTTTATTATGGCCTTTGTAAATTTAAAATCTAAAGTAATATAGCTTGTTCCGCCTCCAAAAAAAACTAGCAGTTTCATAGAAATGTTGCCAACATGCAATTCAAACGAAATAAACCAAAATCTCCCGCTGCGAACTTTTGCCGCAATGTTGTCTATCTGTTTAAATAAGACGAATGTCATGTAGATATTGAAAATTGCCTTTCTGTACATTTGAAAATAACATGAACTTGAACAATTAATATTATTATTATTTTATTTTACAAAGGTTTCAACCACAACGACAATGATTATATAGAACCAACATTTTGCCTATTTCAAGATGAAGAGACACGCTTCATCTTGAAATAAGGCAAAATGAGACTCTCTTCATCTTGAATAAGTGTGTCTCTTCAAAAAACACACTTCATAAATAGTGGACCGAGTGGCACATGCAAGCAATATTTACCCAGTTAGTGAAATTGTCGCAATTAAAATGGTGGTTATCAAATCTAACGGGGAAAATTTAGTAGAATTTTACGAGGGAATTTTTCAAATCTAACGAGGGAATTTAGTAGAATTTTAAGAAGGAGACTCTTGTTTCAATAAACCAGAACTAAAAAGTGGTCCATGTGTCAGTGAAGAGCGAAATTTATAGAGCCAAAGTACTTAGGAAAATGTTTTTCGTGTTTGGAATGTGATAAAACGTTTTCTTACAAACGTAATTTAACTAGATATACAGTCTGTTTCTGACAAAATATCGATTTAAACACTAAAAGTAGGGGTTCTAATTACTATTGTGAAACCGTGGCTTTTCTCGATTTATACTCTGGCAACACAATTTTTTTTAAAAACGTTGTTTTACCGCTAACTACACATTCTGCAAATGTTATCTGCAAATCTGAAACCCCCTCAAAACGTCAGTTTGACAGTTGCAAATGTGTCCCCTGCAAATATGACACCTGCATAAATGCCGTCTGCAAATCTGGCACCTGCAAATGTGCAAATCTGCGTGGACATTACAATATAAATGATTTATACTTACACTTGATTCCGAACTCTTCTTATCGGGAGGCAGAGCTGATGATAAAATATCTGCAAAATTAGCACCGCAATCAAGTGGCCCCGACAGTTCTCTGGCCGCCGCCGTCTCTTCTGCTGTTGGCAATGAAACACACTTTTTAGAAATGAAATTACCCTTCAGTGCGCTGGCCGGCCGCGTGCTAGTGGTTGGGTTAGGTGCCGCAAAAAGAAAATCGCAATATCTGCTGAGCACTTTTTGGCGAATTATGCGTATTTACATAAATAATGAACACATTGATATCATGTCTAGTAACTTACAGCCTTACCTAATAATATTTATATACTTATCGAAATTTTATGTTGATATGATGACTCTCTTACTCGATATAGCTACTAATATCAAAATGTTACGTTGATATGATGACTTTCTTACCCGATATAGCTACTAACATCGAAATTTTATGTTGATATGACTCTCTTACCTGATATAGCTAACATCAAAATTTTATGTTGATATGACTCTTACCCGGTATAGCTACTAATATTAAAATTTTATGTGATATGATGACTTATCCGATATAGCTACTAAAATCTATAAAACTTCTTTTACCCCAAATGTGACACATCTTTGATCAGGATTTTTTTTTGATTTACCTCTGCGTGAAGCCAAATAAGTTTCCTACAAGATAAAATTTAAAATAAAATCAAAATAAATACCGTAACTCAACCTTGAAAATGTAACGATTTTCGCAGTCTGCTATTTCGCAGCGCCCATGACGACAATTTAGAAATATCCTGTGTCAAACCGATGAAATTTCTATTGAATAGTAATGAATCTTCATTGAATAGTAAATTTGATGTACTTGTAAGAACGCTTTGTAATAATGTTTCAATACCAAATTTACCAAAGAAACATATCCATGTCGATTTTGAGTACCATTATTCAATCACTTTTATGATAACACGGCGCTTGTTCACGAAAAATAGATATGTTTTTGATAGACAACACACGGCATCATATACTTTCCCGAATTTCATCTTGTTGAAGCGACATTAGATGCGTCGCTGCTCTAGGGTTTTCGTTTTGTTCAAATTTTTATTCAGTGTAAACACATTA
Source organism: Micropterix facetella (assembly GCA_027564375.1). NCBI lineage: Eukaryota > Metazoa > Arthropoda > Insecta > Lepidoptera > Micropterigidae > Micropterix > Micropterix facetella. The sequence continues at coordinate 16,950,078 of JAOPUG010000037.1, read as the reverse complement.
CGTACACATACTGAACGATGCGGAGACAATAATAGCATTTTTTTCGTCCTGTTCATCTCCAGGTTTGTGATTACTTGGTTTGCTATAGCGTAGGCAGGAGGGACGCTTGGCTGTTTCTTGCAGTTTGGCGCATTCCTTAATTGAGCGGCCCTCGCATCTGCAGTGACCGCATGTGAGGTCAGTGTCCCGACGATACTTCGCGAAGTGTCCATATTGTTGACATTTGTAACATCTAGTTACAAGAGTGAAGTCTCTCATGGGGACAATAAGTCTAATTGATAAAAAGTCGCTCCTGTTGAATCAGGATTTTTCTGAGCTCAGCAGGTAGTTCCAGGATGAAATTGCAGTGAGAGGTATCCTTTTTGCCAGATTTGTGGCTTAACTTGATTGAGCTAAGGAACTTGTCACGAAGTATGTGCGGGAGCTTGCTTGAAATGTTCTGTTCATACAGACATTCAAACACTTCCTAATAGAATAATTTTTGGCTTTCTTTTTGTAGACTCTCCAACTTTTAGCCCTGCCGTCTCAAGCTGCTCCAATTGTTTCCAAGGTCATCCTTTCCTTCAGTGCTGATGATAACACCTCCATATTTTGTTTTTCTCCTTCCATGGATATGCAGTTTAAGCTACTTAGGCTTGATTATGGTCTGAATTAGTTTCTTTGTTTCCTCGCTTGATTTATCTTTTCCTGTCGGGTAAATAGCGACACTGCTGATGCTGGTGGGACGTACGACTGTGTTGTTTTGTTTCCTTGCAACTTCAGCGAAGGATATCAGGTGAGGAGATCATTGGAGCAGAGCAAATGCATTCTTTTAGGTCTTCGAGTTGTTCTCCAAAGTGGTCGGTTTTTCTCTTTTGCTTGTTCAAGTTTTGGATTGATGTTTGGGCCGAGATATAACTTTGTTTTAGTGCCTGATATTGAAGAGCCTTTTGGGACACACCTTCCAACACGCTTCTGCTGTTGCTTATTCTTAACTTTTGTTCTGAATTGAGTTTTCCCTCACTTGATATGCTGCATATTTCCCTCAGGAGTTGCTCAATCAAGGAAAGCCACTGTTGGATTTCAGGGATTGGCACTACCTCGGTTTTAGGGGTATTTGGGATTGGGGCATCATCATTTCCTGGTCTCCTAGGTGGGCTTCTCCTAGTCATAGTGCTCCGATTAAACGGACTATCCATTGTTGAAATAAAATCCGCTACACAGTAACTATGTGAATAATATTGTCACTATTTACATATTTAACGCAAAATTACGTGGAAGTTGGTTAAGCACGGCTAGAGTTTTTATTGTGATGTCGGCAAAACTACGTCAATGCGGCAACCGTTGCATTTCGCTAACTAAGCAACTATTTAACAAAGAAAATACTGCCGATCGCGACAGTAACGTGCGCTCAATAAGATGGTGAATCATGACATTAGATTATGCTTATCTCAAAAAAAAAAAAAAGTTTCATCTACAAGTTCCTAGACAAGGCTAATTTATTTACATACGATTTTCAACATTCTTTTGTTTTCTTTCTTCGATTTAATTGATTTTTAACAGCTATAATAATTGTGATTTTCAAGTTCATTTTCAATTCAATCAGGTTTAAATAAACTCACCCACTCTATATTAAAATTACTAAGATCCGGTACAAACTCGAATTGATTCGGGGGTAGTATAAAAAAAAAACGACCGATATAAGTGTCGAATTGTGCCCCACTGGGCCTTCTTCCCCAGTGCCTTGTGGTCTGAAGTTGGACTCTGCTGGGCTCGTGGCAGAACTGGAAGACAGATTGTCTTCGTCTAAAGTCTTTGCGACTCATTCCAGGGTAACAGCCATTATAACATCCTGGGATAGCACGCACCCCCATAGGTTTTGACAATCTAAAACTACAACTGTGTTTCTACTATGACAATCTAAAACTACAATTTTATAATTAAAATTTCTCTAAAAACTGTTTAATACTCCAAAAACATGTCACCTCCAACAGAAATAAGGGCAACTCTCACTGCCCGCTTAACCCCCAAAAATAGTGTTGCCCCTCCTCGGAATTTGAAAACTCGGCGGCTGAGGCAAACCGCACTCAAAAGTTTGGTCACCTGCTTCTCTGTAGAATGAAAAAATAAGTCGTAAGAGATAAAAGCAACGAGCACTTACGTTCGACGTGAGCAAAAGCGCAAAAGAATCCCCTCGGGCAGTATCCGGCCTGTTGAACATCATTGCACTTTGTACTTTTGTAAATCTCGGGATGGAATTGTTGTTCCGTGCGCGTATGGCAGTAAGCGCACGAGTCTCCGGCATCACAATTACTAGGCTCTCCCCATTCTTCGCCGTGTTTTACGTTTGGGCATGGAGTACTGCGGTATTTATGCTTTCGCGGTGATCTTCTTTTATCCTTACTGTTGTGATATTGCGGGCAAGCGTACCCTTGTCTACATAATCTAGGCGGTCTTTTACAGGCCTCCGTTTTATAGGATGATAATACATAATTCGTATCTGAAAAAAAGAAAAAACAATTGAAGCATCTGGAAATAAAAGAGGCAACCTCCGCACATTACATTTTTATATTGTGGGCAAAATAAGTTTTCGATATTATTTATACAGAGGAAGGTATGATAATTTTATTTAGTAACAAGTATTAAGTTGTTATTTTATATAGTTATAAAATTTTTGATTAAGTTCGTTTTGAGCGCAATTTTTTAAAAAATGTATTACAGAAAATATAATCTATTAAATATATTTAAATTCATTAAGATCATATAAGCATTTCTCATGTAAATATTTATTAGTTTCTTTCCTGAACTTGTCATAATTTTGAATATTTTTTTATATTTTCTGGCATCATATTATAAAAATTGAGGTGTTGTATGTTGGAATTCTAAGGTTGATGGGTGCGACATTTGAACAAATAGGGATTTATTCCTCACCATGTGTGCGTTACATAATTATTATTCATTTTGTGAAATTAAATTTTGTTCTCATTTTGGCATATATGTTCATAAATTCACATTCATGAACTTAAATGCCAAAAACCGTCAGGATAGATAGTGTTTTAAATAAAGGTTTACGTGATTCCCTTTGTCCTTTACCTCTGATTTGTCTCAATGCCCTGGTTTACAGTATAAAAATATCTTTTATATTTACAGCATTTAGCTAACAATAACATAAAGATTGTTTTTTATAGAGGTATAGAACTTTAAGTTGGCAATGCTTTTTTAACTGGCGGCCATTTTGTCAGCTGTCAAGTGATTTATGTTTAGTTTGGTTTGGCATTTCAACATGAATAG
>JAOPUG010000037.1:16927822-16938303 GCA_027564375.1 Micropterix facetella | reverse complement strand
TATAACAATGTAAAATGACGTATTCCACAGTATATAACTTTTTGGAATTAATAAATTATGATTATGATGATTATGATGTAAGAGGAAGGATGGCAACAAAAACAAGATTTATTAATTTTGTAAAAATACAGTCATTCAAAGGTAAATACATCGTCTTCGGATACCCCGTACTCTGCTTTTGGGAAGTCGTAAATTTTGTTGGACCATTCCGACTATAGCGAGATGACAGCTGTCATAAATCGCAGAATTCGCAGCAACCGGCTCGACTCGAAGGCATGAGCGTTGCTTAATAAATTCTTCTGGAGATTCTGCACTGCTGAGACCCAAATGGCGTTTGCTGAACCACATGCTGGAAATTCTGCATTCCACAGAGCCAAACGAAATTCAACATAAATGGCAATATTGAAGGGAAAAACTTGGGAAAACACGGCAACAACGTCGAAATATTTGAATTGCAAAAATTACATCCACCAAAATATTTCGTTTGCTCGTAAATGTAGATCGGAGGTCCTGGCGAGTGGTGATTTCCATCAACACAATACTATAAATAAATTTGACTACATCTAAATAGGCACCGGCTTAGTAAGGTGTGGAACAGTTTACTTCACAAAAGCCTCTGCTTTATAATAAGATCCCTGCGAGTTTCGGAAGTCTTGGAGAGAATCAATTTACAAAAATATAATATATTTATAAAAAGATTTCGTGCTGTCTCGCATCCTTGATGGCAGCAGCTAGGAGAATAGTGCTCCAGACAGCCATTTTGTACTGACACTCAAAGGTACTCAAGTAGTGCTCCCCGAGACGTATGCATGCAAAATATTACGGATGTTAAATCCTTTATTAATGTGTTCTATAGGTGTTAAAAGTATACTAAGCCTACAAGAGTGAGCACAATTTGTAAAGTAAAATTTGAAGGAATTTGCAAATAAAGTCACTTTCAGATAATATATATTTATATAAAAAGAATGTTTTCAAAGGTATTGAAAACTAGCCTATTTTCGAGGAAACGTCCAGGGTTGTTCAAATCTATTGCGGTTTAATCTATACTGTTGTCTAAAACAAACTACATTTCACATGAATACCTACTACCGGCCAATAACACTGCTGTGGTCTCAAAAATACTACATTTGGCCACTCACCTTCTTCATCACATTATATGGTAGCCGAAAAAAGTGGCGCGGGGGAAGCAAAACAAAAATAAAACAGCCACTTTAAAAAATTTTATTAGTTTTAAATCAATCCGTATTTTACCAAATGTCTGAAAAAAATGGCGCAAACAGGCGTAATAAAAAATTATTTCAGCACTTTGGTATTTCATTCGTAACATACATAAATATTATTTCTTTCAACATTTTCATAAGCTGTTTCTATTCACATAGCTAAATTGCAATATTCAAAAGCTATATTACTTATGCGCTAAATTACAATATTAAAGAGTATTTCTGTCATGAAAAACTTATATACTAAAAACAATAACAAAAGCGAATAAAAAAAATTGCTTGTGACTAGCTTGTTAAGCAGTTTTGGATTGCACAATTAGGTAATTATTAAAAAAAAGGCAGTCTGTATAGATTGATATTCCTAAACATGTGTGCAATAGTTCTAAGACTAAGTAAGATCTAGAGTCACTGTCAGGCCTTTAATCGAGTAATTTTAAAGCTATAGCTGCTTATATACTATAAATCAATATAAAGAATTGACAGTAGAGGTGTGAAGAAATGCATGATATAAAATTTGTACCATTTTGTCTAAAAAATGAGATTCGAGAAACGAAACCACTTGAGCTTAAAATCCGAAATCTCCGAAGCAGTCTTTTCTTTTATTTTCAACCGACATGTCTAACGCCGACAGTTGACGAGTTTCACAACCTATTCAACACATTCGAGAGAAGAATTATTAGGGAATGATTTTTCGGCGTCCTTGGAAGACTTCGAGTGATTATTATATTTCTTTTAAAAACAAAACATGTTAGCATTTAAAATAATAAAAAAAACAAATAATTTAGCTGTACCATTGGAACTCAAAATAACGAAATTCTTAAACTATTGAGCTGTATATCCTACGACACTCAATAATGATTTAGTCTTTTCTGTATATGAGATTTGAAAATGATAAAGCTCAAACTCAGGGCTGCTTGAAATGTTACAATTTCTTAGGAATAAAAAAAAACATTGCTAAATAACTGAATCTAAAAAAGGTTAAAATATCTTTTTAAGTATGAGATATCCTCGTGCAAAGGGGTGAATCCATCTTCTTACTTAGTTTGTTTTATGTAAAAGCGATGTTTTTTATCATAAGAGTTTCGTTACAGGAAGTTTCAACTTACCTACTTAAACTAATTAATTAGGAATTTTGTAGAATGTCTAAAGAATTAGCGCTATTGGATATCAAATAGAATAAGCGCATCTAAGATTTTAGCAAAAAGTATCACATTAGATAATATGAGATTGCCTTGCCTATCATGTTGCAACTGTAAATTATCATATATCAGATCCAAGAATAAGGAGTGTTTTGCAGCAGCAAATTCATTACTTCAGAAAGTGTAAGTTGTGTTTGAAACGTGCATAGCGTACGATGATGACCCAAAAAAAACTGGAATTTTGCAAAGTTGGATTACTGCGAACGAGTTTACGGGCCCGTATCTATACGCGAAGCAGGAGAGAGGGGTGCAGAGTGCCTGTACGAGATACTGTTTACAGTGCTGTCACAGAATGATATTGCTCCATTCCTCTCCAGCAACTTCATAATAAATATGAAACGAAGATGCGAGCTTCCCTTCCTCTGAATATTTACATCCAGAAACCTTAAGGCCCGTAGGCTGTAGTCCCCCGCCATGCAAGGACTAGCTTTAAAGAGAGTTTAAGTTAACAACTCGAACGACCTTAACATGACTATTATTGAAACGAGACATCCTGAAAAGAAAGCACCTCCTACCATTTCAATCGGCGGCCATAATAAAGTATCAAAATGGATATTGATGAATAATAAGTAAGTAAAACAACATAATTCTTTCAGTTTCTACGAGTTCTAACTGCGACTTACTCGGGGTCTAATAAAGACGTGCAGCTCGGCTTAAAATGGCCAAATTTGTCATCATGGTCGGCCCACCTTATGACAACACCTATCTGGCAGCCTCCCCGAAGAGGGACTAACCCGGTGAACCCGCTATGCCGTCGGATCTGGGGGAACAGCTCCAGCGGCCCTGGACGGTTGATATATTAGCCGGTTTACCACATACTTTAGAAACGACCCGTTGGCCACCCGATCTCGGGTGATCATTGCTGAATACAGGACGCCCCGGGTCTGCAATATTTCCGAGTGACGGAATGCTGCATTATTACGACAGGTAGAGGTAGTGTAAACGACTTCGAGCCTGGGACGAAATGGGTAGATGGAGAAATCCGTCGAAATGACCATAGTCAGGGGGCGAGGGTGTCCTTTGGCTGTCTCCGCACAGGCCTCGCCGTAAGGGATGGCCTCTGATGGGCAGTGGCAAAACTTTATACGTGGTTTTGTACAGTAAAAAAATTTAAGCTTGTCATTATATCGTCTCGAGGATATAACGATAGAGTTCGCTAAAACGTCTCGGGGTGGCGAGTTCGCCCGTAGTAAAATCTTAAAAACAACCGCGTAAAACTTACTGCAAAAAGGTCACATTTGATTACACGGATATGTTAAAAGCTATTTTTTTTAATATTTACTGTAAAAAAGTAACATTTTCAAAATAAAAAAATGGTTGCTACTCATCTATCAACATGATTCAATTTTGTGCTAGGGTATATAAAACAACTATGTAACATCTACTAGTAAGAATTTTTACTAATAGAGCTTCCCCAAGTTTTGTAAAATTTACATTTCCTTTCTGCAGTTATGGTGGAGCCACAGTAACGGTCAACGTCAATGCCCATTATCGCGATATAAACTGGTGTTAATTTTCGATAAAATAATCAGATAACCGGTGTTATCAAATTAATGCGATAAACTGAGTGGCCAATGCACATTATCGCCATAACAAATGGAGATAAATGTTTCACAAATCACTATGGACACAGAAGCTGCTATATTGTATTTTATGAGTGTCAATTTTTATTATATTAATATGTTTTATCATTACTGGTCCAAGAAAAAACTAAAACAAAGAAAAAGAAGATGGCAGATTATAACTCCATAGCCACGGAATACGTAGCCACAGTTATCGTCGATCAACAGTTGCTCCAGACAAACATGTGTGATTTTGTCGGTACTCACGGTGCACAATGACAAACGTAGGTATGCCACTACAAGCATATACTATCGCGATAAATGTCTTTGATCTTCCAAAAAAAACCGCCATCCGAACTATCGCCTAACGCCAAACGGTAATATGTGAATGCCGTTGAAAAATTACCAAGTTAAGCCTTGGCTACACCTATGTTTAATGTCCTTTAACGCGATAATCAATGGTGTTTGCTGTTAGTGTGGCCCTAGCATTAGCGATTCCAATTATAATAAAACAAAACTTTGAAACTGACCAAAAGAGAAATGAGGGATAATTAGTTAAAAGAAACTTTCTTAGTGTTTTGTATAGATGTTTGGATTCACTTGTTAGTAGACGTGAAATGTTAGAGGGCAGTGATTGATCTGGGTAGTGGAAGCCAAGTGGACAATTAAATATCAAGTGTCAAATATCAAATAGCTTCCAGATTGCAGTTGCATATCAGTTTTATAGCCTTAATGTTATATAAAACACCTCCAAGGAGCAGTCACCAATATGCAAGCGGCAAATGGTAGCGGCAAAAGGTTTTCTTCAAATCTCAGGATTAATGTTTGCATATCTGGAATCCTTGACTTTAGATGAACTTAACCGGTCGTTTTCCCAGTGTTTTTCGTTTGTTTCGTCGATAAAGGGATGAATGGTGAATATGTATGTCCAAATCGAGCCGTGTTAGCAATTATGTCTGCTTTCTCATTCCTAACTATTTCAGTATGAGAGGAAATCCATAAAAGCATGGTATCCGTGGGTGAACTTCTCGTAATTAGTCATTTTCCCATCGCAGCTTCTTTGTAAGCTGTTCGAAGCATTATGACCGTTTCCTTCCAACGAAAGCCAGAATTTCGCTTTTTACTATGGTAAAAATCGTAAAACATCTCAGAAAAAATGCAGTTTTACAACTTTATCCGAAGTCGCCGGTAAGCAGATAGACTCAAGGGAGTGCCTGAAAGACGTATTGTGGTAGCCTGTGCTATAAGCACTTCGCCCTCTATAATAAAATTCCATTGTTTTTGGGTCCCATTTGTATGCCCAGAATGGAGAGCTCTCCAATACCTATCTTAACTATGTTATAACTTTAAAAATCTTTATAAATGGGGTTTAACAGATGCACTGTTAGGCACAGAATCATGATAATGCAAAACGAGATTAGTTAATTTCAAAATTACCAATCAAGCCATTTCTTGCGTTATTTATACATTATCATTATGAATGGTGCGTGTGATTTTCTATACGGATGTGCCGTAAGCGGTGAAAACTACTCTCGCTGAATCGGAGTCCAGCGTGACGTCCTCAGGCGAAGCGAGATCCACTCTGACGGAACCAGACTGTTTGCGGCGGCGGTTCGGACCAGCTGAAACGGGGAGAAAAAAGTCTCAGTAATCTAGAAATTTTTTGAATTAAAATAGCAGAATTTAGAATGAAAATAGAAAATTGTCACCTTGTTGATGAAGTGAGCTAAGCCACACTTTTGGTTACATTGTGTTAAATATAACCGTCCTGATTAGAATTAATCATGTGATCAGATTATGGGAAAAGGGCCTTTCCGTCAAGTGTGAAATGTATCTAAGTGAACGTACATACTAATTATTGGCCCGTCCGTAATATTATGCAGGACGGGCCATATAGTCGGATGCATTCTGTGCATTTGTCCGAAGACTTCTCGTGGTCCGATCTTAACCAAATTTGGTATGCAGCCTCCCTGAGTGACCCTAAGCACCTTTGGTTCCTAACGGTTCCGTGTAGCCTGGACTATGATGGCCGTTATGTATACTTGGTCGGCTCAGCTCGCGGGGCAGCTCCTATCCAGGAGCCTCTTCGAAGAGGGACCAACCCGGTGAACCCGCTGTGCGGTGGATCCGGGGACAGAAACTTGGTCTGATCTGGACAGCTGGCGCACGGGGCGGGCAAACCAGCCGGGTTGTCACTGACTAATACCCGGAGGAGTTGAAAAGTGTATGCTTCTTAAGAAAGCGGGGGTAAGTAGGTATCTCAAGCTGCTTATCCTTAGAAACGATACGTGGGCCACCCAATCTCGGTGATAGTTGCCGAGCAAAGAACACCCCGTACCCGCAATATTCCAGTAAGGAATGCCGCACGCTTGAGGCAGAGGACCGTGCAAGCGACCTCAAACCTGCAACCAGACGGGTGGTTGGAGGAATCCGACTAAATCTGGGAGTAAACGTATGTTCTTTAAGGCGCGGGGTAGGCGTCGATCTGTCATCGCCTATCCTTAGAAACGACCCGATGGCCATGCAATCTCGGGTGATAATCGCGGAGTAAAGGATGCCACGGGTCAGCGATATTTTAGAGTCATGGAATGTCGCATTATCACAATAGGTAGAGGTTGCGCAAGCGACTTCGGGCTGTTACCAAACAGGCTGGATGGAGAAATCCCTCTAAATTTGGGAGCGAGGGCAAGAGGTTTCCCCGCCCCACTGGGTTTGAAAATTCCCAGTGCCTCGTGGTAAGGTGTCGGCCTCTTGCGGGCTGAGGTGGAGCTTGGTATGTAGATTGTATAAGTCCAACCTAGTCTCTGTGCTTTACTCCGGGGTGATAAAGTTCATTGAAACATTGCGGGGTGGACGCCCGTAGCAGGTGACATACAATGTATGACTCTAAGCACCACCTGGTGGCAACGAATTCGCTGTGAGTCTTGCAAAAATCTTTAAAAAGGTAAAATAGGGATTTGGCTGGCAAGCCACGAGTGGCAACTTTTACTGCGTGAGGGTGAACAGTGAAGTTTTGCCGGGTGAAGAAATTTGTGAGATCACGATATTTATTCACGGTATTTATACTCGAGGTCTTTGGGGATATTTGACTCCCATGGAATTGTTTATTCTACAATGAGGGCTATCTTTTGACATAAAGAGTTTTATCTGTACGGAGAGTTATATCTACTTCCGTAATTCAATCGGAAGCTTTCTTGAATGTTGAGAATGGTTTTCGAGTAGAATGATTTTTACCTTTAAAGCTATTCTGCACACATTAAATTGGGATTGGGGGTTTGGAGTGTACTATTAAAATTTTGTTGGCACGAGTCACCGAGATGCTAATTGCAACGCAAATACCGGCAAGGATTTTGTCATGGTGGTCGGTGTACCGATTCTTATCTAAGGCAGCCAAGACTTGCAGCTGGCTAAAATATGTATAACTAAGCAAAGAGTATTACTACAGAGGGGACAAGAATTATCATCTGAATAGCTCTAGCAAGGTTGCCGGGGTCTGGAAGTGTATGCTGTAAGTCAGTAGAAAAAAGACAGCATCTCTGGATGGACTCCAGAGATGCTGTCTTTTTTCTGACTTCATACAATGTTGACTTCCAGTGCATCGGAGGGAGAATGTAAAAGTCACCAACTGTCGTTTGGTCATTCTGACATTGAAGGTCAATGGCATGAGTCATACTTACGGAGTCTTCGGATATTGCCTGATCCTTAGAATCGGATAGAATCGGGTTGTGGTTACTTTGGCGGAGTTGGCATGTATTAGAGAGGACAGATTTAGAGTCGGATCCAAAGAGAGCAAAGGGGTTGGCCGGTTTGGCTAGGAACAGCCAGGATTTCAAAGATAGCCATCGCCGCTGTATCCGGATGGAACGGTCGAGTCTCGGCGAAATTGTAGATGAGAAAAGGCCACAATAAATCAGAAGCTAAATAGTCATCGTAGATCTGAGGTGAGAAATTAACGAGGCATCTATTTTTTCTAGACAACAATTGAAATATTTTAATATATGTTCAGCGGAGAGGTCTTTGCCCTTAGAAGTGATTTTCTAGCGAGAATGAATCATTATACAGCGACAATATCATTGGAAAGCGCTCAAAATAAATAATTTATTTTTATTATTTTTAATCTGAATTAGCCGTAAATTACACCGTAAACTGATTTGTAATCTGATGAAAATAAAAAATGATAATGTAATTTTTTAATAGCATTAAACTATGAAGACGCAGCGACGACGCGATAGGACTCGAATCCTTAAAGTTAACGGCAGTCTGCAGGGGCTGTCGCCGACCGGCTTTAGTTTAGGTTGGGTTTCCCCGCGCGATAAGGGGCGGCGGCGACAGAGAAGTGGCGTTACCCCAGCCGGTGAGCGTCCAGCGGTGGGCGGCTGCAGCGTCGGCGGCCACGGCAGAGCAGGGCAACGTCTCGCGCCGACTGGCGCCCCCCTCCGTGCCACTTGCCGGCGCCACCTCCTCTCCCTCACCCTCTGCCTCACCCTCCCCATCCCCCTCCTCCGAGGGGCCCGTGTCCTCCGAGGTGGCGCCCGAGTCGCGTGAAGCCGATCCTCCTCCGCGAAATCTGTGCACCGTTTCTGCAAGCGAAATAACTACACTACAATCCTCCATAAGAATATACATATCCACTATGTGTGACACAAATCAGATGTAAAAAAAAATCTATAAAATAAATTATGATCTTTACGGCGCTGTACTTTCTCTACTTTTTTCTAACTTTATATTATAAGAGTGTTTCGCAAACGGGTAGTTTATTTCGAGGGGTAACTCGGGAAACGTAATGATAAATTTGGTTTACAAAAAACTGAAACGAGAATCATCTATGACTTTTCGATATAGACCTTCGTTAAAGAAGAAAAGCATTATGGTAATACCTTATTAACCGGAAATCAGACTCTTGAATGGCCCGAATTAATAAAAGTCCGAATAGAAAAAATAACAAATGACATATTATAAAATAAGCCGATTAAATACGACGGTTATTAAAAACTAAGAAAACTAAGTTAAGACGATCCGGATTCACCTGAACTCGGATTCTGCCTATTTGAAAAAACAAAGCGCAAACCGCTTAAGAAACTTTTACTGCCTGCTTTAGCTCTTTATTTCCTGCACTATCTCTTCACTCGGTTAGCAAGGATTTTAAATTTTGATAACTCACAGAAATATGATATTTTCTGCTCTATTTGACATATTTCTTGACATTGCAACGATATACAATTTTATACTCTTTACAACTTTATATTTTTAGTGTTTTGAATTCGTTCAAATAAAACAAAATCCATTTTAACAAGATACAGATTAACGAGGCTCTACTGTATTTAGTTCAACTTTTGAATATTTTGAAAGACCTTTTTAAAAATTTCTCATTCAGTGTATTTTAAAAAATATTACCCTTTGAAGTATAAGATTTTAGATCTCAAACATTCCGTACATAGAAGTGAAAAAAGCTGAAAATTAGCCCTATGATGTATTGACGCAGTGTTGTGTTATTCACTATACGTTAAACATAGCCCATGTCGCTATTCAATATGACCAAAATGGTCATATTGAATAGCGACATTTTTTTGGTCATATCAAATATGACCAAAATGGATGCAAGTCAAATGCGTTATCGTTCCGACAGTATTTTAGACAAGGCAAAAATGAAACGGGCGCTATAGCTCATCATAGGAAAGAAAGAGATAGAAGCATGTTTAAAGCTGTCAAACTCTCAGATATCGCGTCACTCTCGGCTCGGCTCGGCAAATTATGAAAATGAATTGGATTCGATTTAAACGTATTTGATTAAATCACCAAAATATTCCCCAACCACGAATATTTCGAGAAAGTCGATTTTTATTGAATGACAGCGATGCGATGACAGCTCATGCATTCTAAACACTAATAATATCCATTATGGGAAGCGACCGCCACGACCAATTGGGTATTTTTATTAATAGCGATCCATGATAAGGCAGATTATTTCAAGTTTTTTAAAAAATGTATAACTCAAAACAAGATAAGACTTACACATTTTCAACAACATTTCAATAAATATTGAAAAGTTTTTTCAAGGTATCACACTCTCTTCCAAGTCTTTAATAGAAAATGCATACCTTTGAAGTCGTCCGCATCGCAAACCGTGTCTTCGATATCACGAAGTAATTCAATGACAACTTCATCATCCAACGGTATCGGATTTTCAGCATCCCTGTACAAAAATACCACAAAATATATTATAGTAAGAGCAGCCGCTAAGCGAAGGAATCACTGGTCTGTATCAATTTGGATTCAGGAAATGCATAGGTATTAGTTAATAGGTACTATAATTACTTCATAAATATATACATATATAAATATATAATAGAAAATAAAAATACCTTTTTTTTTCGGCATGGAACGCATTATCGTATTTTACATAAATTTTGATGGGAAAAATTGTTTCTCTTAACGAGTGTTTCACATTACGAGTAAAATTCTGGAACGAATTATACTCGTTATGAGAGGTTCCACTGTAT
>JAOPUG010000037.1:16828603-16843915 GCA_027564375.1 Micropterix facetella | reverse complement strand
AGAGGACCGCGCAAGCGACCTCGAACCTGCAACCAGACAGGGGATCGGAGAAATCTGATCGTATCTGGGAGTAAGGGTGCGAGTTGAGAGCCACACTGGGCTTGAAGATTCCCGTGCATTGCGGTAGGAGTTGGTCTTTTACGGGCAGTGGTGGAGCTTGGTACGTAGATTGTCTAGGTCCACAAGTCAATGTTTTTCGCCTCGGGGTGATATAGTGATAACGTCGCTGAAACGCCCCAGGGTGGACGGGTTCTCCCGTAGCAGGTGACAAACAATAAATCTGGTATGTTAACATTTGCTTGCCCAGTATTTAAGAAAAAGTTCTTGAAAAGCGTTATCGCAGGAGAGTAGTCCTCCATCACGACAATACATCTGTCAATTCTGCCAAAATGACAATGGTGTTTTTGAAGACCTTAAACGTGGAAGTGATGATGCATCCCCCATGCATTCCGGATTTTGCACATTAAGAATAATCTTCGAGTTATACGGTTCTCGAGCCCAGAATTATGGCTTTCCGAGAAGCCATTGAGGAGCTTTCTTAAAAAGACTCGGCCAACTGCTTTTCCCAATGGATTCAAAGAATGAAAAAGTGTATTTATTGTCAGAGAATACTTTGAAAAACAGTAAATACACTTAAATGTTTTACTTTATCAGAATCCAGAAACTTTCAGTATGGCCTAAGTATTTAAGAGTATATACACTTTGAATCCACTCATATTTATCATAGAACTATAATATAAGCCCATTTCATAACGGGCTATTTGTTATGCACAGCAGCCTGATTTTGAATTAAGACTATTTGCCAATCCCAAAAAGAACTCGTTTTGAGATGCGGAAAATCGATCGCACAGACATTGGCCAAAAGTTGACATTTTTAACAAAACCGGCGATCTATGATATAGAATCTGTTTATGTATCTCTTTATGCTAGAAAGAGAACACATTCCTAGGAGTATAGTTTATTCCAATATTAAAGATGTATTAATGTATTCAGTCATCTATTCCCACTTGGAGAATTTCGAACATCTTGTTTAGTAATAATTTATTTTGTAGAATCAGAGAATGCGATGAAGGTTCAGACCGCTGCAGAGACGGTGACCCTCGCCGCTGAGCTGGATCAAGAAAAAGCGGCCTACCAGAAACTCCTCGCCAAGTTTAACGATCTGCAGGGCAGAATGGACGGAGAGAGTCGGTAAGTAATCAACGATATTAGATAACATAACGATTGTAATACACAATAGCAACAATTTACGCATGCTGGTGAGGACGCTCCCGGCGGCATTGTGGCCTGAGCAGACACACGTTCGATCTCAAGCTCCAGGATACTAGAGTGTGCAGATTCCGCCACACTGCCACGAAACTCCCCTGCACCTCGTGTGCAAATGTGGCCTACTAATGTTTAAAAGAAACACCCACCTGGGCAACTACTACTTCCAAGCTGAAGAGGTAATCATTTAAGCGCCAAGAGCTTATTGCGGTTCTTACCCTCGGGATACCCTCAGAATCCTCATTGATGTGTCTTTCGAAAACATGGTAACCCTCGCATGGGTACCGGCACAAACTTAATAGCTTATTGTGATTCTTAAACTATGCGAAGTTTAGCACGGAACTATAGTAGGCAGCGATTACAATAGACCAGAAATGGTCGCAGTTTTACAAGGCTCAGTAAACCTTGAACAGCCCCATACAACAAATATTTTTTTAAAAAAAAAAACAACGATAATGATATGAGGTGTGATTGGAAAGTTTTAAGGCTGGGTTTGTAATTTCAAAATGGCACTTTTGATCGAACATACCGACTCCAACGGTGTTTCCTTTCTGCGAAGCATTCCCGGAAATTTCTTTCTTGAGGGTGTTAAGAACCTTCTCCGTATTGGCCTGGACGTCTTCAATGCAGCGGAATGGCTTCCTTTTCGAGGAAGTTTTCCATTTAGAAGTCAGTAGGAGCTAGATCAGGGGTTTCGGAAGAATGTACTCCAGAGCAACTTTTTAGCTAATTGCATGTACTTGATATAAGGAAACCATTCTTTAAACAGCTGCTCGTTAATTTTCATAAACATAGAAATTATCAACTACGCAGCCAGCAAATAATACCAGGAAAAGTAGTGATATATAGCGGCAATTTTGGTCCATCCCATGATTGGTAATCCTTGACTTATCTAAAATGGCTTAAAACTTATTTCAATAGTTTATCTCGTCACCACAATTCCAAAAATACCCATATACCCTATGCTTGCTCTAATCCTCCTCACACCTGCAGCAGCACCTGCACCAACTCGGATCGATTTTGCTGCCACCTGTTGGTGCTTAGGGAGGGAGGCTGCATACCAAATTTTGTTAAGATTGGACCACTAGAAGTCTTCGGACATACGTTCAGACACACAGCATGAATCAGATTATATGGCCTGCCCTACATAATACTACGGACGACCCAAAAACTTAGAGGGCTGAAGAAGGTTTAATTTTTGTGACGCCACGGATAAGAACGACTTTCGCACAAAGGCAGGCTTGGTACATTGCATCCTGAATTACAATAAACTAGAAGAACCTGTTAACATATTAGATAATATTGATAGTCTCACAACTAGAATTAATAAATGGCTATTGGAGTCGAGGGATTCTGGAATGGGAAAAGAATGGACAATTGTAGTTTATATGTCTAAATATATTATATCTTTAAAATATATCAAATAGATCTATTATTAATATTAGTGTTTAACCTTTAAATCGGTAGAAAATATATTGTGTGTATTATTTAAAAATCTCTAGATAATAACCACATTTTTTTATATGTCAGCTCGAAATCCAAAATACGTTATATATTGAAAATCTACATACAAGTGTAATCCTAGTTAGATGTGGATTGCACGGGATTGGGATGAACTAATTTATCGCTTTATTGTAGTTTAAATATTATTGTTTTTTCCTAATGTAACCACAGTTTAATTATATGATATGAAATATGAAATAAATAAATAAATGAAATTGTTGCATCCATACCACAGTCTTATAAATGTATTTATCTGTTTTCTAGCATCAGAGCGCGGGAGCATAAACGATCACTATCGAATGTTAGCAGTCTCTCCCCAGCTGATGGACTAAATTATGATGTATGTATATTCCTTTTCATAAAGATTTTTTTGTCGTAAATTCGTCTGGAAGTTCTCGCAAGATATTTCAAAAATCTTGATTTTCAAAACCAGGTTTTCATGATGATGCAATACCATATTGAATAACTCAGAAACTAAAAGTCCGACGGGAATCATTCCCTTTATGGTTAAACCATTATGGTTTTAATATTATTCTAATCAGTTTCCTTTCACTTAAACATTGCAGAGGGCAGAGGGGGGTTCAACTCAGTGACCATTTATGCATCAGTGTGAATTTATAAATCAGTACAGCCCGGTACTCAGAGCAAGTACCCATGGTTTTAGTCTCAAAATATAGATTTCGTTTAGATTTATGAGGTAAAATATAGAAATTTGAACATTTTATCAATTACTTTGGCCCACCCCGCAGGGGCCAAGTCTTACAATTCTGCGAGGTTTTGTTACTATGCACGATAGTTCGAGTAGGCTACGTCCAATTTCAAAGAATCTTTTGCCAGTCGATAGTTATGGTCAAAGCGCAGAGACCAATTGATTTTGCAGTCTTTACGACTTACGGTTTTATTACTTCAAGTCAGTTAAGTTTGCGGTTGCCTCTCTGCCAAAATAGCATAAATATGTATTAGGCTATGCGTCTATAGGAGTTCTCTTTGATTATATTTTGAACCTATTTTTAAAACTATTAAAATTTTGCTAGCTATCGAGTGTCGCCACAAGCTTTCTTGTAAGTAATTAGAACTTCAGCCGATAGATGGCGACCGAAAATTCTTTAATATTTCTGTTTTAGAATCAGACGCCCAAATACTGCAGAAGAGTAGTTTCAATGGAAGTAAAACGTTACACCGACAGACAGACAGACAACAAACACAAAGCCCGCGCCTGATTTAACATTTTAACCCCTTCCAGAAGTAACTTCATTAAGGGGGTCATTACAGGAGTGGCAAAACTGATCTCTTATGGTTTACATGCTCAGTTCGGGTAGTCGTTTTAGACTACCCTGAACATTCTAATATAGTATACATACATAGAAGAAAATAATCATATGGGTTGAAGGTTGACAAATAGATAAATTAATTAAAATAAAATTTTGAATGTTAGCTAAAATATGAACAAAAGCCAACCTGAAATCTAGAAGACGAGCAGCATTGATAAGAACGGCCCAGAAGGTATCCAGGAATATCCAATTATCAGTACCTGAGACGGTCGGGAGGTACTGGGTATGCCAAAATACAAAGGTCTGCGGTTCGATCAACGACTGCGAACGTCGTGCCTGTAGCACATCATTAGATTCGCAACGTTAGATTTGGAACTTATTGCGAGCATGGAATACTTGCGAGCTTCAAGGAATGTCGTCTGAGATGAGCGTTGGCGTTCACAAGGAGGTCTATATCTTATATGTGTTGTATATTATGGTTTTAAGCAGTGGAATACTTTGCGGATGATATAAAAGTCGAGTTTGTTTGTTTGTTTTGCTATTACCATGATGTGACGCTACCATTTGAGGTCTCCGGATATTGTTATGCCCAGGTCCTTCTGGAGTTTAACCGAACCCAGCTGTACGGAACCCGCTCCAGTTAGATCGACTGAATGACCGGGCTGTACTTGTCCTTAATTCGTTCCTTGCGAATATGGCGTGAGTTGTTCAGATCTTCGTAATGGACTGTATTTGCTTCTAATAGATAATTTTATCTGCTTACTCACATCCCATGATCCATAGGCTTCTTCAAGATGACAACTTCGCTGATCTCAGGCGACACTTCGTTTCACGGTGACTCGGTGAAATACCTTCACTTCGGGAGAGTAAGACCAAGGGGCGAAATTAAGAAGTAGTGTACTGCTTTTAATGTTCTTTATTTTCGGAATTAGTTGTTGTACACTTTCATAAAATTATTATGTCTACTTATAGACCGTCACAATTTCGTACAATTAGGGTAACGCGTCGTCGCTTGATTTCAATTTTCTTTCAACGGGTCTGGTGTCCTTTCCAACAGAAACACCCCAATGCCCAGAGTAACTAAATGGAACTGAAGTCCTTCCCGACTGCCCCTCGAGCAGCGATCGACACTCTCAAATCTCCTAATGTATGATTGGTTACGACTTTTACAAAATACACGCCCACCTAACGACGACAATGCCGGACGATCGTAGGCCTAAATTCTATTGTACTCTCCCTTCAAATGTGACTTCTTTACAAAATAATAATTAGTGCTACCTAAGCTTATTTACAGAATAATGATTTGTGCTAATACCTAGGCTGAAAAGTTCGTTGGTAAAATTGTTAAAACTGAAATCTAATTAATTAGTACCTTATATCTTTAATTTTTTATTAATTAGTACCTTATCCTATTAGGTCGCAGTTTTCAGTCACAGTGCATGGGATTATCGGTTGGTTTTATAGCATTGCATAATTCCATAACTTGAGTATAGTCTATTTTTTAATTTTTAAAGTAATTCATCACTGCCTCGGGTCTGGCGGCATTGAACTCTCAATTTATGATCCATTCATTCCGTGAGCGTGGGACACCCCCAGAACCGATGATAAATCACTCTGGCTATTTGTGTAATATTTGAATGATTTGTATAGAATCTGCACCATTCCGCCTTTGCGAGAGAATAGCATTTCTCTCTTTCAATTACCCCTTTGTCAATAGCTGCTTCCTTCTACGAAGTACCAGCTAACGGCTGATTTGCCCTTGCCTATTTAGATTTACAATTCTCGACTGAAAAATATTTTAAAAATCCTATTAATATAATGAATGTACGTAATTCGACCGTCAGCGATGTATTATTGAAATGGTAGTTCCACTTTTGGATTACATCTTCCAATGTGGAAAACTACACAATTTATCCTTATTCAAAGTAAGTGCAGCCATTCTGTTGTTCATTTAGATGTTATCGAGACTTATGATGTAATGGCACTGCGTAGATCGTTGTGAAAGATGTTGAACAATATACGTGGGCTGATCAAAAAATGCATGGAATATTTGAATTTCAAATTTAAATAAGTCATTGTAAGATCCCAATTTTTTTTCCTAACTTGGTACACATTATTATAATTAATATGTTACTTTTCAGCCATTTTGGATGCATAGTTGGTTTGATAGACAAACTAGTAAGATGCATTTTATTGTGATCGACGATTTTTCCAGATTTTCCAATGTAATAATGATAGAGCAAATAGTTTGTAATAAATTTTGTGTTTGAAACAAAATTAAATGTAGTGCCGTGGTTGGAATGTTAGAGACCGCTTATGCTTATTTATGGAGGAGTGGGCTAAAAAAGAAAACCAGTGCTGGACCTTTCTTGACTTTCGGCGGCAAATCCTCCAAAGGAAAGATCTACTATGTCGATTGACTCTTTCAGATTTGTGGAAGTACACCCAGCTTTCGTCTCCTGCTGCAATATCATATACTACTAATGATAGCCCTCCGTCGTATTTTTTTTATCATTTTATGACACCACTCTGTCATTTTAGAACTTCCATTAACTCATACGTTATCATATGTAGCATAAACCCACTCAACGCCTATGATGATGAAAGTATGTAGAAGGCGTGCAACGGAACCGCTCTTTGGTAAATGAAACACTTGCCGTGTTGGCGACGATTTGCCCTAAATTATGATCTAACTTCAGGCGTTAATACTTTTACTACATCGCATGCATAACTTTATTCCAGGATTACGAGTACAGCTCAGTCGATCCAGGTCTGAATTCTCAAGGAGCAGACGAGGCAATGAATTGGACTATGTGCACTACAACTGGCACAGCATCCGGAGACCACAAACCCAATATTCAGGTACCTAACGACGATAGATGATGTTTCCAAAGAGCTAGGAATTTAGCATACATTCTTCTGATCGGAAATTAATGAAATATGCTCTAAACATTATCTGTACGCTTTCCGATACATAATCTTATTCAGAATACCTAGTATCTTAGAAGACTCATCTTTAGATGTAGTTTGATATTTCTTCAACAGCATACCTTTTTCATCCTAAAGAATGAATTTCTGGATTTTCATTTTCTTAGCTCATATCACATTTGTCTACAAATTCCATTGGAAGAAGAATAATAAGTAAGTACAAACGGAGCTGCCATGGAATTCACCGACCAAGGTCGGGCCCATCATAATACTATTTTTTTACACTTCTGGGGGGTGAGCGGTGGTCTCCGGACTAACGACCGGCTGTGGTAGGTTTTGGACAGCTGTCTTGCCACATGTGAGCGTGCACCTTACCACTCCATTCACTCCCCCTTTGAAGCTATAGCGGAACTACTGGTCGAGGTACAGCGTTCCGACAATAAAAATATTTAAGCATCACTGATCAACTACATTTATCTACCTACTCTAAAACACAAACTTTTTGCTTATATTTTATATTTTACATACCTGAAATTAAACTTAAATGGAGGCATCTTGAAAAATCAGTCTCTCATTGACTATTAAAAAATAAAACAGAGGTGTCGTGGGACACCCGATAGGAGCGAATCTCTTCACTAAACCCTTTAACTACCAACGCAACCCCCCCCCCTCCCTCACACACTAGTTTTGCTACAGTCCGTCAATAATAAAAAGCGGGGCAGGGTTAGGAAGCGATGGATGGGAAACGGGGACTGCGAGTGGGATAGGGGATGAAGCGAGGGGGTTGGTTAAGTTGGAGAGGGCCAGGGGAGGGGTACTGGCACTTCTGACGATCAAGCAGCAACCAAGCTGCGATATAAAAGAACTGCCACAAATAAAAGATGTAGCGCCTCGCACTGATAACCTCTGTAAAAGAGTTTCGCCCCAAAAACTATATGATGTTTATTTCTTGAAAACTCTTGGCTTACATAATATATGATAAACATAAACTCAAACCATTTTGTTTATTTACAATTGACATTCATACACAGCAGTCTCTCAGAAGTCCACACCACACAGCGATGATGACAATGTTACAAATAAACGACACACCACACAGCGACAACATTACAAATAAATCAAGAAGACAGCGGTAAAGGTTAAAAGAAAATGATCCTGATGAATAAAGCTAATTGTGAGGGTCTTACATGGCAGCAAGTGGAATAGCAACCTATTGTGAATGTTAATTTGTAGACTATTAATATTTAATATAGGTAGAGGATTAGTAGATGTTTACAATTCAACACTACTCGAAGTTCTGCCAAAGCAGACCAGTCCATAACACTGTAATTTCCAGCGAGCGCTTCAAAATGAATTTTTGCTAATTGTAGTCTAACTTAAAATTGTACATCAGGTATATCTTAAAAAGTTCACTGCATTAATGACCATTAAAAAAAATAAAACTGAAGCACATTAACATAGCAAACTGAAACTTCGGGGGTGGGATTTCTAAAATGACCGCCGCTAAAATTAGCTATGGGAAATATTGTTTTAAAAAAAACTAACTTAACCTACCGCCTTAGAGATATTAACCAAAATGAAACCATTAAAGCACAAACTTAATCGTTAAATGATTCTGTCGACAAATTGCGCAAATTTAACTTTTTAGTATGTGTAATTTTAGCTGCGGTCGTTTTAGAAACTCCAGCCGATTGGCTCACTACAGCTCCGAATAAATATGTATCCAGAATTCCCATGTTTTAGTAATGTTTCATCCACTTTAGCTATGAATGCCTCAAATATCAACATGTTTTTGGATAACAGGTATGTAAGTAAATACTAAATACCTACATAATCCTCTACCTTCACGGTTTGAAAGCTAGAGGTGTAGACTTATAGCTAGAGATGTAGGGATGCAGTTGAATATTTTCACTCAATCTCTCTTCCAAATTGTAGCTTCCTGCCTCTTGTGCTTCGAGACAGATTTCAGAAGATTGAGGAACCAGGAGTTCCCCCCAAAATAGACTAACCTGTAAATGGCTCCAGCCAGCTCCCAGCTGTCCTTGCCTTCCATGGGGGTTGTGATGTGGCCCTCCTGACATGATTCCACTTCCTCCCACCGAACGATCACAAACCGAAACGGACACTTTTACCCGCGGTCTCAATTCAATCCACCATCGCAAAGCCGGCGATTAATCCATGATAAATCCCCAAACCGCATTCCGGAATTCGAATGGCAAACCATCGCAACGGCGTCGCCCGTCTAGAGAAACTAATCAACTGTCACAACGGGATACTCCACGTCCATCGTCGCGCCGCGAACGTTTTCAAAACGGACGAAAAAGGTAACATTCGGGCCGAATCGATGCTCAAAAAACACGCACTGTAAAATACGCGGCCGCGAGGGCTTCGCGCCAAGCACACGCGGCAGTCCGCCAGAGACGTAATTATGCGCTAGTATGCTATTCTTTCGGTTGTTTAGTGAAAATCCTCTCTGAAAACGTGATTTTTCTAGGGAAATATTCGCGGCGAGCCAAACAGCAGCCGGATTTCCAACAATGGTGGCTGATTTTATGCTTACGCTTATTAGCGCCATCTGTCGGGCGATAGCGGAACTAATCGGCTCAAGCGGTAAAGTAGCGCGAGTAAGCATACCGGCTTCTGACATTTATCTTCTTCTTCCAGCTCTGTTCCTAGTGGTTCCGCCAGTGAATAATAATGGCATGGTTACTGCCACTTTCTCCCGCTAGATAGCGCAGCGGCGATTTAGTCCCAGAGTGCAGTGAGCGACACGCCGTTTGAAGCTCAATCTCGCTTTTTACTATATGAAATATAAAAACTCTGTTCAACCCGATCTTTGCATGGACGCTCGCCACGTATCTAGAAGTGAATTACCGCTGGCGCCACATACAAAAAGGTTTGCACACCAACCCCATAAGAATAAAGCTCTGCCCAGATTATATAAAATTTCTCCAAATATATTTCATAAAAAAATTATAATTACATAAATAGCAACAATAATATGCGCTTAATTAACATCTATTGCACACCTTTTCCAATTGCTTCCGTTATATTTTTATATCCGTCCTTTTCCAAAAGTTGGGATAATTCAGATTTAATTTTGTTTACGATCGGAGGGCCGTGATATACGAAAGCTGTATATATTTGAAGCGCTGAAGCTCCTGCTAAGATCTTTTCATATGCATCAGCTCCTGTGAAAATACCTCCCACTCCGATTATTGGTAAAGACCCTGCAAAAAGATGAGTGTTTTAAGTTTGATCACCAAGTTAAAATTTAAAAAAAAAATGTTTGAAACCTTTAGTTAATTTATAGAAACTTCTAATCATCTCTGTAGATTTATTGGTGAGAGGTTTTCCACTTAAACCACCCGTTTCTTTGGCTAACTGTACGTTCAGTAGACCGTTGCGTTCGATCGTAGTATTAGATATAAGCAGCCCATCTATTTTACATTCTTTAAGGCTAATGACATTAGCAATGTCTTTGGCTTCGTTCTCCGTTAAATCAGGAGACAGTTTCAAGAATACTGGTATATTTTTACTCGTTGAATCACGGGCAGATGTTACTTTAGAGAGCAGTTCACGGAGATGTTCTTTCTGCTGCATATTACGGAGACCTGGTGTGTTTGGGCTGAAAATAAGAAGGAACTTTTAAATATTGCGATAAACCCGGCTTCGGAAAATCAGCATCCAACTTACCTACTAATATTTATAACAAAATAATCTGCAACATCGGCAAACTTCTTTACTCCGGCGACGTAATCTCCTATAGCATTTTCAGATTCTTTATTTTTGCCTAAGTTCACACCAATAACCCCAGTGAAATTTCCATTGGCTTTAAGCGAACAAACTCGATTGTGAACGACGTCATGACCGTCGCTATTAAATCTGAAAAAATCATGAATATATTACGACTACAGTCTACTAATACAGCTGTAAAAACCCCCCTTACCCAAATCTGTTGATGACAGCCTGATCCTCAGGTAGCCTGAAGACTCTGGGTTTCGGATTTCCAGGCTGTGGAAGCGGAGTAACCGAACCAATTTCCACAAAGCTGAACCCTAAATTATGAAGACCCACAACAGCATCGCCCTGCTTATCCAGACCAGCAGCTAGGCCAATCGGATTCGTCAGCTGAAATTTCAGGAATTTCGTTTCCTGAAATATAATACGTTTATTAGTTTAGGCACTGTGTATGGCGATATCATTGATTATATAGGATATTAGATTGCTCAATGCCATACTACTTTTTAGCAGCTAGGATTTGATTTCACTAGACTGTTTTCCAATATAATTTTCTCTACTTTTTCAACCATTTCCTGTGAAGAGGCTTCGACAGGCCGGCCGGCGCGAGGGTCATTTTTGATGTTCTGCCTCCCACTGTCTAAATTCACTCGACCACTTTTCAATAGTAGATATTTGAAGAGCCTGATTTCCCGTAAACAGCATCCATTTCCTTGTTAATTCATTTTTGGCTTTTACCTTGTTTGATTAAGAATTTTATAACAGCGCAATGCTCTAATTTTAGTAAAATGTTTATGTTCAACCTTAACAATTTTCCCATTTTTATTATTATTTATTGGCTATAAGTGAATGTAATATGACCAGTATTTAAAAGTATACAAAAAGAAGTTAGAACCTATCTATACCTAGAACTTATTGAATGTCCTACGTATAAGAATAACATAATCAAATACTAAAGCAATCGACTTATGAGAAGAGGCTATGGACCCTAGGACTCACAACATAGGAGGAATGCAGCAAGCGAGGGGACTTAGTCGAGTACTTTCAGGATGTTATAGCTGTGCTGATATTCAACGAATGTATACGTCCAATAAGAACTCGCATCTCCGAAGGAACGACTTGAATCTATCGTGGACAAGTTTGTCGATCAATACACAGAAATATTTTCTGTCTGACAGTTGTGGATGATTGGAACAAACTTCCAAACAGTGTTGTGCGGTGCTAAAACCATTAATATTTTTAAAAACAGACTGGACAGTTACATCAAGTGTGAAAAGACCGACTGAAAATAAAATATTCCATCAGATACAGATGGCCACATCAGCTTATGCTGCTTGGTCGTTTCTTAATAATAATAATAATATTTACCAAGTTAACGGGGTCGCTGTATCGACTTTTGGGGAAGAGCCCGTACTTGGCGGCAAATATCGATATGTTGTGCGCAGTTTCCGGGGTGAGAAGGGTTCGCGTGATGGGCATGAGGAGCTCATCGTAGAATTTAGCATCGTTTCTGTAGAAATTGAGGCCGCCGAAGAACACTGCTCCCCCACCGGAGATGTAACACATTGACAGCAATTTATCCTAGAATGATGAAGTGTGATAGTGATAAGAGAAGAACTCGCTGTACAATTAATAATTGAAGACATCACAGTGAAGGCAAGAACAGTGAAGGCGAGAACGAAACAGTTATGAGAATACATCTATTCTTTTTATGCATAAAAGGGCAATAAGAAAGATAAATAACATAGGACCTCTAGATACTTGATGCAGTCTCTTCAACATCCTAAATATTTTAACTTGCCCTCAATATATGTGCTGGAATGTATAAAGCTGGTAATTAAAAATATAGCAACCAAAAATAAGCAAGGTGATATTCATGAACATTTTACCAGGTCAAGGCATGAGTTTGTGTGGCCACAAAAAATATATAATGCCAGACTCTAACTGCAGTTATACAGAGAGAACATTAAGCGCACTCTCGGGTGGCAAGGCGCGGCATAAAGTGCGAGGGAAGTGAGCAGAGGTGTACCTAACAACAAACGCTTTGTTTGCTGTTATGAGGCTCGAAGTTGTGGAAAGTAAATGTGCCTGCGCTGTTTTTTATTTTTTTCTGGCGGTGTGGCCATATGTCGAATGCTTGAGACTTTTCCTTCTGCTTATTTCGTTCAAAGGCAAGTATGACGCCTGTGGTACATTTGTCTAGTAATCGTATTGCGATATGTGGTAACCCTTATGACTCGTGACATTGTTCGCTTCGGTTTCAATTTTGTTAAGAGAAGCTACTGTCTGTATACTGTGCCCTAACTATGTTCGATCCTACTTTTCAATAATTTACCCTAAGCCATGGTCTAATATGTATGAGGAAAGTTGCAATTGCTTAAAAAAATCATAATATACATCTGATCCAACTTGAATTATGACATTACAGATTTTTAATTCTCTATTTGTAATTTATATTGTTTTATTACTGTGTGACTATTACCATTTTTTGTTTCATTGTATTAATTTTAACAACCGTATGTAAGTTATAATACAATGTGTTATGATTATTTTTATACTTAGGTATCTATTTTATAAATGATTGTTTTATTTTCAAATTAGAAAATGTTACACTTTTTAGGTATTTATTATATTTAAATTCCTTACTAGAAACGAGTGAATAAATATATAATTAATTATGTGTATACTGCCAATACTACTATAATAGCAGATTTACAATCTCGCCTCGTTCCTCGCCTCGCATCTCGTCTCGCAGCTCGCGAGACTGCTGGAGATTGAGTATCTGTTTACACTCTCGTGGTGCGTTCAGTTGTCTGGAGGACGATGGACGATGAAGTACAACCATGGAGGACGTTGAAGTATTAGCGGCATCAACTGTCGGTTTACTGAGCTTCTACTATTACACGACTAATTTACAAAAAAAGAAATGTAAAAAAATGGCATCGCACAAGAAGTGGTGGATGATATCGATTCATTGCAACAGTTTAAGTGTCTGCGTGCTTTATTTAAATACTGTCAAGTACTTTTTTTAACACAACTTTCTTAACGTCTATTTACTTTCAGGCAAAGTATGGGAAATGTTTCAAGAAATGCTCAATGAAGATTATGGGGTTTGGCAAATTTTTCCAGAATGTCGCCAACTGATTTTGGGTTTCTGTTAAGCAAAATTGAGCCTTTGATTACAAAGCAAAAGCCTAGACTGAGAATACCCATTCCAGCAAAGTACGCTTAGCTATAACTTTACCATTTTTAGCAACAGGCGACAGCTACAGAAGCTTTCACCTTTTATTCACGAAGTCTGCATTGCTATTCATAATCATAATCATAGTATTAAAGGATCAGATAAAGGTAAGAAATTAAAGTACCTAGTTTGTCAGTGAATTACATATTTATTAAGATAAGTACTTATAAACAACACGTATATGCAATTCTGCACTTTCTACTTTTTAAAATACAAAATACATTATTCATGTTTGCAATTCAAAGCAGTTATAAATGTTTTATCTATTTTTACACTCTGAGAAGCTGACTGACTGACTGAGGACTGTGAAGGTATAGTAGTTGTAGCAGGAGGACTCAATGGCAAACGAGTACGAGATGGGAAGAGGGACAGTCTGGAATAGATATTTCTACAGGGAATTGTGGTTGCATGATTAACTGCTATGGAAAGTAGGATGATTTGGAATAGATTGTAGGGATGATTGTGGTTGCAGGACGTAACAGTTTTGGGGAGAGGGACGATCTAGAATAGATTGTTTAGGGGATGGCTGTGGTTTCGGGACATAAGTGTTACGAGAGAAAGGATGATCTCGAGCGTTGTGAGGGGAATCCATGTAAATAACAGAGGACATAGAAGAAGATGATGAATATAGCGGTGATGGTGTAGAGCGGGAACATGGGTTACGGTGCTGCAATTGCTGAGGTGGATTTGCCAAAAGAAATCCATCAATTCCATGGATGGATTTCTTCCATGGATAGAATTCAGGTGCCGTTATCGTATCGAATATTCCCGTAATCTCATAGCCAATAACTGTGCGTACACGTCATACTCATCGTTTTCCTTCCTATTTAATATTATACTGTTCAAATTAAATACAGTGTCTTTTATATTCTTATGAATTTCTGTTTCGGAATTTTCACGGGGACGCTTACTTTGCTGGGAGCTAGGTGGTCTGAAGTTATTTTTATCGTTAGCCTGCTTGTTTCGCTCGCGATTCTGTTCGTGGTTTTGATTACTGTTCTGCTCGTTGATTAGCTCATCATTTTCCTCGGTATGGTGTTCGATATTATTACCCTCCTGATAAATGTCATCATCCTCGAGTGGCGGTGATGTTACCTGAAACAGAATAAACTCCTACAAGTAATGTATCTCTGTCCTAAAATATAATACATACGTAATTTGTTTTTTTTTTTTGCAGATGCCGCAGACCGCAAAAGAATGGTCAGCTATAGAAATGGGCTTCAATAGAAAATTTCCATTTTTAGTACAATCGAAATGTTAATATAATAAAAGGTGCAATGTTGTAAAGGTAGTTGGCTATTGTTAATTATATATATATATATATATATATATACATACATGCATGCATGCATGCATGCATGC
>JAOPUG010000037.1:16784193-16798021 GCA_027564375.1 Micropterix facetella | reverse complement strand
AAAACCTTTTTTTTATTTTCTGTGTTTTTTTTTTTCTCTATGTTGTTGCAATATCCAGTGTTTTGTTATCCTAGCTTTTATTTGTGATTGGTCAATTATAATGTCAAATTTATCAGAACCGTATTTGTTAGCATTTTAATTTATTAATAGGAAAGTATATACATTTTAGTATTATGAAGCTTTTTTAGATTTATAAGTAGTATTCTTGTAGTAAATATAGGGACAAAGAGTTTGTATTATGTAGGTGTTTTGGGGACTATGCATTGTATTGTAGAGCTGAGCGTTCGTTAAAAAAAAACCTTGACTCATGCGCCGAGCCTTTCCCCTACTTCAATTTTTCAAAAATCATGATAGTCACATACTCAGTTTATTTTTCCTATGATTTTATCACTGTAATAGGTATATATGCTAGCACTCTTGCCAATAAACGAGGTGTAAAAAATATACATATGTTATACCAAAGATTTGTCAAAAATGACCAATAAACGTTTCTCACTATATGTGTTACATTGCCGATATAACTACGTAATACCAGCCTTCAGGTAGGTTTAGCAGCATTATAACAAAGTTATAACACAAAATGCGACCAGTAACAAACCATTACGAAAATGTATAATGTGAAGAAATAGGAGGTACCGGTATTATTTTCAAACTGCAAAATTTTTACGCAAACAGCGCCATCTGCCAATTTGAAAGGATATTACGAAAGAAAAAGTGATGTTTGCCACGCAACTATAAAATAAGACTTACTCTGAACAAAATATGGCTTGTCTATGATTTCATGGTAGTTTAAACCTTTGTTAAAACTCGTTTATTGGTCACGATTTTACAACTCCATTATATCTCGGCTATGCCGGGTATAACAATACCAGTATTTAACCCGGTTATAAGTACATTTTTATTGATAAGGCCATTTTTATTGAGTGTCTATCTTGTCGCTAGGTTCGGGCCTAGCAAGTTAGACACATCGCACAGCTTTTAAGCTAGTATTCTGATGCACGCGTCGCAGCGCTTTGAGTTGACGCGTGTCGATGTCAGCCCGACTGTTGACATGCATTTTATATGAACCCTCTCCCGATGCACACGACTGCCGTACGCGTCGGAAACTTTCGACGTGTCGCGTGACTGTCGCCATTTGGACATTGAAATGCGGTGAAATTCTACAGCAAACGTCGGACGAAGACGAAAAACTGAAAAGAGTTGATGTCCAAGCACTAACTTTTCATCTTGATTTAAGTGTGTTTCAATTAAAATATACGTCTATTGATCATGACACATTCTAAATATTTCCTTTATAGGCTCTCTCTCTTTCTTTTTAGTAATAAATGTAGAGCCAACAAATTGTCATTGTCTTCCTTTTCTTCAATAATCTGTGCAACTATACATCGCGTTCGATGAACGACAATACCAGCGCACGAGAATGACGTGCGCTTGGTTCCGAGACCCAAATACAATTGGTTGAGAGGGGATCCAGTGGCATGGTATCGCCTAGAATCTGCTGGCTGCATCAGGAGCATACAAACGTTACGACATGTCGTGGTGCGATATTGCGCCGCGCCACAACGCGCATATCAGGATACTAACTTTACTGCCTCAGATCAGTTATAGGATCTGGATAAACCTAATAACTGTTACAGTTATAGATTCTGGATAAAAGAAAATGAATAAGATCAGACTCTTCTCTCTTCGCTTTGCAGAATTGTCGCTGTTTTGATCACCAGTGTGATTTCATATCAAATATATTTATTAAGTTTTTCAAAAATAATCCATTTTTTGCCATTGGTATATACATAGAAATGAACGCTCAGCTCAGTCCATAATATAATAATAATAATAATAATAATATGTAGATTGGTAATCAGTGCCTTTAAATGAATTGTTGCAATGTACACAACACTAATAATCATGTTTTTTTACTTCATCATGTTTTGCATTTGACATTTGAATAATTTTAAGGGTTTACATTTTAATACTTCTAATACATTAAAATTGTTTAGGTTCATCTATTTGTTTTTTATTTTGTTTCTATGGAACAATCCTTCAAGTCGGTATGAGCCTATATAAGCTAGAATTTGTGAAAAGCTACCAGTCTTGATAATTAGCTTTACTTGAGTATTCATTCTGTGGTTCCCTGCCAGTGCTCATAAGTGTAACAGGGCTATTGCTGGGAAGGGTAGGTAACTGTAGCTGGGTCATTCCAGCTCCTAGTTGGAGCCTATGCCGGAGTCCATCCATTAGCAAACAGCAGATCTGGAAGAGCGAGTTTTACTCGGAATTTGAATCCGTCGAACATCACATCGATTAGCCATTCCATTCCGAGGAGCTGGGTACATTCGAGGCACCGCCATGTCCCTCCTTTTCGAGGACCGAGCTCTCTCGGAATGACTTATTGCGCCTCGCTCCGCTGCAGTAGACAGAGAATCGTTCTTTCCAATTATTTTCAAGTCATTCTGCGTCCGGATGCACGCAAACGCATGCGAGGCGGGGGGGATTTAGAATGTAAATAGTAGGTACTATTTATTGTCATTCTGACTTCTTTCATCAATAATATATAGTATATTCCAGATCTTTCTGTCATTTTTGTTTTCCATATCTGTTTCAAACAATTTATAAACTTGCTGCACTGCTTTCCACATTTTCCACATTTTTGGTATTACGTAACATGGTCAAACTTGCGTATGTCGAGTATATGTCTGAGGCAAAGGTGTGTAGGCAGTCAAGTATATTTAGAATTGTTTAATTTGAGTCTAAGCTACTAAGCAGGAAATATCGCCATAGTCCAATATGGACCACAGCAGCTTTGCAAGAGAGATTGTTTTAATCCAACTAGTCATTTTTGTAATCGTCGAAAGCTACGAAAGCCGTGAATGAGACATTTACTGATTTCAGTAGTTTGTGCTTGCCAAGAAAGTCGTTTGTCGATCAGTATACCCTTTTTAACAACAACATAACGACGTTATGATCGATTTGTATGTTAGACAGAGACAAGGAATTTATTGAAGGTAATAGTTTTTGTCCGCCAATGATAATGGCTTGGGACTTTGGACGGTTATATAATGATACCATATAATTTCGCCCATTTGGAAATATGATTTCAATTCGTATTAAAAAGATAAAGTGATTGCAGATAAAATATCGCTAGGTCTAGCGTGGGTATAGATTTGCAGGTCATCAGCATAAAGGTGATAGAATGTCAAGATTCCCTTCTCAATAGGATTGATAAACACCGAGAACAACAAAGGAGGTAACATTCACACACTCGAGGAATGCCCACAGTCATGTAAGATTTACAATCAGCCATTTGTACACACTGCATTCACCCACACAAGTAAGTGTTGAATAACTCCATTGCCTCCTTGGAAACATTTAAAAAACGCAAATTTCGGGTAATAGGTCGAAGTTAACGGAATAAAATGCGGTACTGAAATCCAATAGTGAAGACAGTCAATTTCTTGTCATTTATCGCACATCTAATATCATCTATTATTTTAACTAGACTGGTAACAGTCTGGCTGAATGGGAATGAATGGGCAAAACTTTTTGTAGTTGGTGCTGGCGACGATTGACTCGTGGAGAGTAAAGTGAGCGATGCACCGAGCGAGCAAGCATCGAACATTCGCACGAAGTTCGGGCAGTTGACTGCTACAATGCTGCCTGATGACTAGCACAATTTCCAGTCATAATACTGTTAAAGACAGAAAAAAGATATTTATTTCAAAATCCCAGAACAAATTGCGAAGGCGATATCACTGTCGTTTGTTTTTAGTATTTACTCCTACAACCCGAGCTTCGTACGAATGCTTCTTTGCGCGGTGAGTGCTCACTTCACACCTCATTCTGTCAATCGCCCGCTGCACCATCTAGCGGAAGAAAGAGTGGCAATAAACAATCCCATTGAAGTATATTTGACCACCTAAACAAAAATAAATATATTGGCACCGATCCGCACCAATCTGTGCATTGCGGCTCGTTGTAATGTCTCGAATTTGTTAAAATAAAAAGGACATTTTGAAATTGCTTTTAGATATAATTTTAAGCTAAAATACTGCAGAAATAGTACCAAGCTTTAGGAAATGTCCCTATCGAGGTATTTCAGTCGACATACAAAAAATATTTCCCAAGCGATAATCACAGTTAGACATACAAACCAATACATCAGCGATTACACGAATGATGCTGGGACTTTCAACTAAGTCCATAATTGGCTAACGGGTGAAGTTTTACACTGATGTACTAATGGATGATAACAATTTCATTACCAACTGTCAAAGACCGAAATTAAACTGAAATTTTGTGATTTAAAAAATACTTTTTATTTACTTTATATTCACTAAATCGGCT
Source organism: Micropterix facetella (assembly GCA_027564375.1). Classification (NCBI taxonomy): domain Eukaryota; kingdom Metazoa; phylum Arthropoda; class Insecta; order Lepidoptera; family Micropterigidae; genus Micropterix; species Micropterix facetella. The sequence goes on along the minus strand of JAOPUG010000037.1, from coordinate 16,793,680 downwards.
ATTTGTCCCAATGTGTGGTAGTCAAGTTTAACATACCTACATTTATTATTGATGATATTAATTATGTTTATATGCGTTTATTAATAATTATTTTTTTAAATTATGTTTATATGCGTTTATTAATGATGATTTTTTCATCTTTTTTATGCCCTTTTTCCTCTTGTGCTTCATCCTTTCCTCATATTTTGTGTTCCTATTCTACTTACTCCTGCAGTAATCATTCTTTATATTATCTTTTCAGAAACTGAAGGTGTACCTCTTTATATCTTGGATTTTCCGCATGCATTACCAGGGTTATGCAGCGACGGCTTTCCTCCTTTTGGAGTTCCCTAAGATCTGGCACTACTACAGTCTGGTCTACCATCATCCTTACATAATCTACGTTATAATGCTGATAATCGTCCTTATCGTGCAACAAAGAGATAGGAAGAAGAGGAATATGGAGGCTGTGAAGGAAGCCGGGGATAAGACAGCGGAGAAGATGAAGAACAGTTAAAAATAGCGATATAATCAATAGTTACTCATCATAATAGACTAATTTAGAAGGCTACGGGAGGGGCCCGTGGTCAAGTTATATACAAATTTTACTTTACATTTCGGTAGTCAAAAGGGGTTACCTGTTGTTTTCCTAATTTTACAAGAGAAGCAAATAGGTTTGAAGTAATTGAAAACTACTCGATTGAGGTTTGAGTTTTTTTATGACTAGACACTATTTTTGTAGGTATATAAGTCGAAATTATATTATCAGAAAACGCACATGTCCTTTTTCCATATTTTATTTTGAATTTAACACACTTTCTGTATTTAAAATCTGCCGGCAGTGAATAGAAAATGAACAGATAGCCCCCATTTTTTTATATGGAGATAGAAACTCTGCAGAGTACAACATTTTGTCAAGTGAATGAGCATATAATAGGATATTTTATGTAAAAAAAGTGACTGTGGCAAAAAGTGACCCTTCTGCACTTAAGGCGACGATGTATGTAATTTTTGACGATTACATTTTTTGGCGATTTTTGAACAGTCGTAGTGAACTAACGATGATGTTCGCCAACTGAAAAAAAAGTCATAACTAAGAGGACCTTTGCTATTTCAGATTTTTCAAATAGGATTGAAAATTTGCGAAAGAAAAAATAATCTTAGGGCTATACAGGAAATTTCCATTTTAGAGTTTTATTTGAACCCGTCTTTCACAATAAACAGCAGGACCAATAAGCTCCTTTAAATTAAGACATTTTAACAATAGTTATAAATTAATGACTAATATGGAATTTTAAACAATTACGTTTTTCTTGATAAAAACAGTTATATAAAAAGTGCAAGTATTATACATATTCACTATTAAATATTACTTATTATTGCATGTTTTTTTTTAATTTTGTTATGTTTTATGTAAACTATATACATTAAACTTGTAGTACCATCGATTTTTTTCTCAAATAAAATATTAGTGTATTTTAAAAATAATATTTTCTACAGCATGTTTCTATTAATTTTCTCATACAAATGCGATAAGTCTTTGTTCAGCGCAATTGTTTGGAATTTTCTTATAAGATTGTACGAGATTATTTTACATACATCATCGCCTTAACTGCTGATTTGTTAAAATGGTGTTCACTTCAGTACAGTTACTAATTACGTTTTAAATTCCTGCTCATATTTGTCATTGTCTTTTGCGGGACAAACTCATCTGCTGGAGCCAATCCTGTATTTATTATATTTATTATATCTGGTTAAAAGATCTAAAGTAGAGATATGTTTCATGTTTTATCTTAGGGTGATGGATAACAGTGGATGGAACATTTATTTGGAAATTGTCTATATTTAACTTTTGTTCTGTGGTAGTTTTCTACCAAAAATGTTATTTATAATTTATTCTCAAAAAAAATCTCGAATGATTTTGATAAAAATCTGTGAAACCCCTTTCGTGGAGCCTCAGAGAAATAAGAAAAAATGCACTTTTTGTTCGAGCGTTTAAAACTGGCTGTTTAAGGGGAACAATTGTCGGCCTCAATATTCTCAAATGTGAGCTCAAATTTCTGCCATTTCTATTAAAATATTCACAAAAATATGCATTTTAAAATTCTTAAAAAAAAAAGTAAACTGATAAGAACAGTTTCTGTTACGGCGAAAAACTATTATATTCACAGTAAAACAGTCAAAATTGTCCAATTCACAGAGTGTAAGGAGAATTAAAAATTTGAATATAGTATAAGTTTTCGCAAAAATACCTAATTGTAATTGAAGAATATGAAATCTTTGACAGAGATGTACACTTGATTTTAGTTTTTTTTTCTATATGGCGCAAGAATGTATAAATCATTTCGGCATTTTAGTCTCTAATAGTTATAGTCTGAGTAGAAACAAAATAATAAAAAAAGAAGGGATATATGCCTCTCAAGGATTTCCTATTTTTTAACCTCAATGAATTATTATTGTAAAAACTTCTAAACTTTGGCCAAATTTTCCTTTGACACTGACAATTTATCAATTTTGATATTGGCTATGTCTCACAGTTGAAAAACTCACAGAGATTGTCGAGAGACGAGAACGCCCTTCACACTCACACAATGTTCTCACTTGTCTTGGTATCGTCATCCGGTACGGGCGAAATCAACGCTGCAGTGACTTTGGCATTCTGTGCATTGACTTTGTAAATATTAAAAAAAAAGTAAAAATAATTAAAAAAATTAAATTAAAAAAAAATAATATAGAGGGTTCTTCTGTCTCCGCCACTTCTCACATCGCACTGAGACCGAACGGGATTATGGATAGTGTTTTCTTCTTTGCCCAAGAAACCCTTTGAATCGGACGAATAATCCGATACTGAGTTGAGAACAGGCAAGAACAAGAATGAGAAGAGCAAGAAGATATCCACACTCACTTCCTCGGGTGTTTTCGGATATTCTCTCCGTGAGTCTTGTAGCCAGCATGTCATTTTTTTACTGCATATATAATAGGTTTTTTTGCATAACAACTATTATTAAACACGAAGCCACTCTCTATCAGTTTGCAAATCTCAATTGAATTTAAGAATGCATATTTTCTTTATAAACAATTTAAATTTCTGTTGTTTATTTTTTTATGTCAATTATTTCCCAAGATATTATCGTTTCAACAAATCGCAGATTGGCGATCAGTAAATTCGCCTGATGCGACACCATTGGGTTTGTGAAGTCATTGTGAAGTCATGTTCGATCAAAAGCATGTCCGATCTTACATTTTATTATCAGATCAGTAGTAAAAGAAATTGCTGTATGTCCGACAAATTGCTATAAAAATAGTCTTATTTGATGTATTCAAATTTATATCCATTCTCATATAGTAGTCATAAAAATGTTGAATTTCGTGTTTTGTACTGCACTGGGAAAGCTACAAATCTTGTTTTCTCTTGATTCAGCGCCATCTATTAGCATTGGGAGGGAACTTTCCAAATAGCGGGTAGGATTGTTGGCATGGCAACGGTGTTGGCGGCTTGCTTTAGCTCATGGGCCAAGTAAAGTCCATTTTACACTATGTAATATAATTTTATTGTCTACGATATTCATATTATTTTCACTTTCCCGTACTACCGACCGTAATAGTTTTCAGCCTATAGTCGATTTTGATATTTCAGTGGATTAACATGTTTTGATGTCTCACGAACCCAAAAAAGTGTTTTTAAAAAAATATCTGTCAGTGTGGCGATAAAGCTACTACTGCAGCCTTAATTACCCATCCGAATTCGTTGAAATTTGACAAACATGTTTATAACGCTAATAGTCTAAGGCGATAAACAAATGATTTAGCCCTAAAAGGGAGAAGGGTTGCCATACAAATTCATCAGCCCTTTTTTTTCTTGTGGATATTGGGAAATTATTTTTTCAGAGGATTATTTAATATGAAATCTTAAGTAGAAAAATCACCTAAATCCTTTTTTTATTTATTTAGGCCAGTTGAAAAAAAATACATTTTCTCGGTAGCCAAATACTAAATAAAAAAGGTTTTAGACGATTTTGAACTCAGTTTTTAATGTGTAATAATCTTCTGCAGCCTCTCAGACATTCACCAGACTTGTGGCGATCCTGTGTTATAAAAAAACTACACTCTTTGTTGAGACACTGATCAGGCTAAGTACAAAACGTCCATATGGCTCAATTTGAAAAAAATGTATGTAGTGAATGTGACTGTGCTTTTAATAGCATAAGTTCAATTCGTGGTCTGTGGAAGAAATATATACATCAATGTCAATAATGACATTTTCTAATATTTAAATTAAGGATTAAAATTTATTGAGTACATATGCAGCATGCAGCATATACCAGCATATGCGATACACAGCAGCATATGCGTGCATTGCATTATGCACACGTTTTTCTACTTCAAATAATGATATCACGTGGAAAAGTAATTTTCCAGCAATGCGTTTTAATGAATGCTGCATATTAGTGACGAAATATCATAAAAAACGAAAATCCAGTCATCCAACAGAAAATTTGACAGTTCATATGGTGTTGCCAACAGCGGATCTAAAATGTCTATGCCTATTGTGTCACGATTGCCTGGCCAGACACATCCTAGGTTACCATTGTGATAGATCATTTATAATTCCTAATTTATCAAAGCTGTGTGAATTTTCTGTTTGCATTACAATTTAATAATAGGAAAGATATAAATTATAGTCTTATGTGGTTTAGTTAGATTATAAGTAGTCACTCGTAGCACAATAAAACGATAAGTTTGTATTAAATATGTGTTTGAGAAACTATGCATTGTTTTGTGGAGCTGAGCGTTCCTTAAAAAAACGGTCAAGTGTGAGTAACACTATTGTCTTATTAAAATGTACCTTAATTTCTCGAAAGCTATGGTACTCACAGACTTAATTTATTTTACTAATATATTTTTTATCTATTTCTAAGTGTGGGCGGGGTTGGGTCAGAGCGTCCAAAGTACAGTATATCCAAATTGAAAGTTCTGAACCTCGCATGATTTTATTGCAATTTGTGGGCCATAGCATCCAAAATTCAGTGTGTATAATTTTGAAATATTGAGGTTTGGACGATCTGACCATTCGTTAAAATAAATTACCTGCAGTACAATATCATGACTCAGAAAGGGCCAAAATGTCCAAAAAAATAGCAATTGGTTTTACAATGGCTGCTCTAGCTAATGGGAATTTATATAACATGTTATCGATAGCCTGTTATTGAAAAATAGCGCTCTGGATCAGAGCGTCCAAAATGAATTTAAAATGGTTCATGGAATGTTTACCCATTTTTTCGAGGTGTCAAAGATTCTGTTGTATCCCTATTCAATTGAGATGCAAAATAAAACTACTCGTTTCGCTGACTGCAAATCATTTAGCAGTAAAAAGTAGCAGGAGCTATTTCACAGTTTAAGATTTGAGATTTTGGAAGGTCTGACCTTGCAACTTAAAGCGGTCGTAAGCGATTAGCACGGCACATCCAAAGAAAGGGTTGAGCATCCCATTTGTAAGTACTTAACTTTTGACTTTCTGAGTGTGGCTCACGGGTGTTAGCGTCCAAAATGCAGTTTGTATAATTTTAATCATTTTAAACTTAGGACATATTGAACCTGACTCTTACATGCTAGCAAGTACTATATATAATGTGCCACATTTCACTTTCATGTAATCAGTGTTCTATAGTGAAAGCCAGGGCAGAAAAAACGACATTGGTCATGAATTACTATACAACATGTTGGTATAAGCGAAATGATGGAATTTCAGGCGGCTATCGCTGGATCATCAAACTGTCTCCAGTTAATTAATCATGAACGTACTCACTAAAGAATAAATATGTATATAGTCCTGACATTCCATACGAATTGCAAGCAAAAACCAAAGCTACTGGGAGACAGCGCAATAGTGATTTGATCTGCTGTTTAAATGCTCATATAATCTCGATCAAATGAACTTGGAATCAAATGGCCGGGTTAAAAACAAACGAACGCTACTAACGCGTGTATCAATGCGGGAAAAATATATAATACTATATGTAATACAAAAATATGTAATAATTTACTTGAGAAATGTAAGTCTGCTTTTGCCTGCTTGCTAGAAACAGTCTTGCAATTTATTGATACACAAGAAAGCATTTTGAGTCGTAGAATGGCAAGGAAAACACAAAGTGGAGATGTTAATTGCTCGACAGTGACTGGGTACTGCCGACTAACTAGCGGTCTTTTATGAAGGAGCCGGGGCCTCAGGCCTAAAGGGCCTCTTTTTCTGCCAACCGCTAATGAAGTACAGCTAATATAATTGGTAGTTGTCACGTATAAGTACCTCAATGATATTTTAGCATAATTCAGCCACCTTTGCATTTCAAGGAAACTACATACTTCAATAGCGATAGATAGCATTTTTTTAAAAAATTTTACTTGTAACTCAAAAACTACATGCCAATTTTTTTATGAATTTATTTTTAGAACAGTATAACTTTATTTTCATAGTGTTTACCTATATATTTGTGTATATGTTAGAATGTAAAAATATCCGACCTCATTTAATCTCGCTAACTCTCTTTATTGTTAGTTTTTTCGTGAGATATTTTTTCTATCCTCTTTCTATTTTATTAGGTAGATACCTAAATGGAATAGCAATTAATTTTTATTGGTAAGTACCCAATACATAGATACTCAACGCTTACTGTCATAGATACTACTATTTATTTTTTAAATTTCTATTTTCTTTATTCGTTAAAGCTACAATTCTTCCTAACAAACAAATAAGTAAATCTTGTCTCGAAAGTAATTAGGTAACTATAGTTTTTGTAATTTTTAAATGTTAAATAGGAAATAGTGTCGTCGAGCACATCGGTGCTCCAGATATTCCCCTGACTTATGGCGATACCGTGTTATAAAAAAACTGCCTTCTTTGTCGAAGATATTCTTTGGGTTAATAGAATATTATATTAAGGAACATTAACATTTATTTTTATAGATATTTCCATATAACTCTAAATATTTTATTTATATTTCAAATCAGCGTGTCGACAATTCTCATTACTTCATTATCCTATGCTTAACAAAATATTTCAAACTATACCTACCATTGGCATTTAAAAAAAAATATATTTGCAAACTAAAGTAGTTGATTAAGAGTGTTTTTTTAGAGGTTTGGTTTTTAAATTGGCGACACTTTCCAGCGACATCCAATTTGACAGCTGACAGCTGATTTTTGCTCAGTTCGGTATGTCATTTTCCCATGACCATGCCACACAGCGCGAGACACCATCAATTTATTGCGGGAAACATTCGAAGAGCCTAATTTCGCGTAATGGACCTGTGAACGGATTACTTACTTACGATCACTTACGGATTACTTTCTTTGGGGACTGGGGATATGTGACGTCACTAGTCTACGCTCATCACTTGAAAGTCAACATTCGCCGCGTTATTGGCGTATAAAATTGGTCACAAATTGGACTTCCCGATTGCGATACATTAGAGCCAGCCGTGACGCCCATATGCCCGAAATCATGTTTAAACACTAATGGCATAAAATACTCTTAAATAAAGCCAACATCATGGCCATTAATATTATTTTTATGTGCTTTATTTCATTTTAAAGTTGTATACCTCTAAAAATCACCTTTAGATGTCCCTTTGGAAGGTGTTAGGTATAGTTTAGGTATGTATGATATAACATTGGCGAAGGATTCTCAAACTTTTACATATTTTCTCTAATTACCGTTCATGGACGCCCAATTCCCCGATTTCAGGAGAATCATCCTTGAGAGGAATTCGATTTATGAAATGACATCTCACACACGTCGGTAGCCCTTATTATTTTAAGGCTTTTCAGAAACAATCCATAGGTATTTGGTCACATTTCAATATTTTTAAATGAACGCCCAGCTCAATTCATGATATATAATATTTTAATAGATTGATAATCAGTGCCTTTAAATTAATTATTGCAATGTACAACACTAATAATATTGTTTTTTTACTTTGTCATGTTTTGCGTCTGGCATCTGAATAATTTTAAGGGCTTAGATTTGAATAGGTACCTACTTCTAATATTAAGATAATAAAATTGTTTTGGTTCGCCTATTTTGTCGTTTATTTTGTTTTTGAGGAGACAATAAAAAGATTAAATACTTCACAATTTGAAATCGCGTTTCTTTGATATTATAATGAGACAAAATCGAATTTTAAGGCTGTTCATAACGACTTATTTTTATACTTTTCCCATTCGTTTGGTTTACAAAAATTGTAAATAGTAAATAGGTATGATCAATTAGATTTCGGCGAACCGAATTTTATGGTTTAGCGACGATTGGAAGTTGTTCATTTTCAGCTTTTAAAATAAATTTGTTCTCTTAAATGGCCATTTGCGGCGTTGAAAATGATACATTTCTAAACATCGCAAGTACATGAAATTATAGTTTTGCGGAATGCTAATTTTTCAATGGTATCTATAGCATCCATATATTAGAACTGTTTGAGGAATGAAAACACGTGACGAACAACCTTAAACCGCCTTCTACAACGGCGTTTGCAACATCGCCGAATCGTTGGGCGCCACAAACTTCACGTGGTAAAATGTGTTTCGTTTTTATCTTATATATAAAACTATATAATTTCTCGTGGATTTTCTAAAATAAATACCTATTTTGAGGTTGAAAAGAACGACTTAAAGTCGTTAATATTTATGTACCTACCGTCGAAACTACAACACACCACAACCTGCCTATAAGCCGTCGAAACTGTCGAAATTTTTTGCCTACGATGTGCCAACTTTGCTTAAAATGAGAAAGTAACACAAAACACCCCGCAGAAAATGTATTTTGTTTTGACAATATTGTAAATGTACCTACGGTAACATTCTCTAAAGGACGTGTACTCGTCTGACATTGATTTCAAAACAGTTGCAAGGGGTCAGATCGAGTTCTGGTTAAACTTTTGCTGCTTAGGCGAAACTATTCATTGGAGGTAAGTGCGTTTTGGATATGCTATTGAAGATATGCTTGTTCCTGCTTTACATGGAAAGTTTTCCTTAAATTCGTAAAATAGAGTCTGAATTTGGCACAAGGCAAAGATGTGAAGGGATATTATAAAATTAAATTTGATGTTTTCCTTATTTAAAAAAAAAATATTGTAAAAAATAATTATTTTTAAATGTTTTTTTTTGGGGCGTTGTTCGAAACTCGATTCGAAACTCAACTGGTAATGAGAGACTCAGTGCACTCGTCCTACTGTCAATCCATGGGGGGGGTGTTGATCCAAATGAGATTCTCGAGATTATGGCAGCAAAGAAATCTCGAAGATTAAATTTTTAATTTTTTTCACTTCGATCAACCTCATTTGATTGACAGTAAGCATGTATATGTGTAATTGACACTTCAAAATACACAGAGGATATTAATGGCAATAAAATAACTGTTTTCACTTTAATTAATTCTACTTTAATAATATAATTATCATATAATGGGGGGGGGCGGGGGGGGGGGGGGGGGGGTGGGGGGGCGGGGGGGGGGGGGGG
>JAOPUG010000037.1:16728952-16739708 GCA_027564375.1 Micropterix facetella | reverse complement strand
TATATATTGCTTTTAACATGAGCGGTATCAGTTGGGTTAGTGGCGATGATACCGGCATACTGAACTTCTTAATATCTCAACTTCATGCATCTAATTTAAAAGTTTTAGCGACTCTATCGATCTTTGCAACTTAAACTAGAATAATGGTAACCTGAATACCCATGGTATAATCTTGTATCTAGTCCTATCCACTAGCTTTGTCTCAGTTACACCATCTGCTGACCCACTTGTGCCAGAAGATCCGTGTCATAGGGTGTTGGATATTGTTGCCGAGTTCGCGAAACTCGACATAGCTGTAACCGCTCCTAGACGTGTGTTCTCTTTCAACAAAGATGAATAATGTTTTGTGGAATTAAGTTATATCAAGTGGTAGTATAGACGATGCAACATCCCAGTTTTATCCCCAACTCTATAAATACAGAGATGAACACATTCCATCTCAAACCTTCTCTCAGAACAAGTTCCCTATTTGGTACGGCCCAGCTCTAAAAAATGTACTAAAGGAAAAGATGAAATTTCACAGAAAATATAAGACATATGGAAACCTAAGTGATCAGATGACCTTTAGTATGCTATGTAAACGAGCTAAGAGGCATGAGAAGAAAAACTTCGATAGTTATATTCGACAAACTGAGGACTCAACTGCTTCCAACCCTCGGGTTTTTTGGTCCTATCTCAAGAGCTTGGGCAAGTCCAACTCTATCACCTCCCCTTTAAAGTACGAGAACTAGGTCAGTCACTCGGCTCAGGAATCCTGCGACCTTTTTGCTTCCTTTTTATCCATACTTCTTAAATAACGTTCCTTGTTCACCTGGTCCTAGCGCTGCCGTAGTCTTTCCACTAATGCTACTTGCATAAGTTCAATTGAAGTGTTACGCGGACGCGTCCTCAGGACGCGTCAGGACGCGTCCTCAAACGTCTTAAGCCATTGGACACCAATAAGGCTACTGGACCCGATCACATATCAGCTCTATATATCGTAAGATGCGCGAAGAGTTTAGCAGTACCGGTGGCGCTCAGCAGATCCATGAACGAGAGAATATTGCCCTCACTCTGGAAGTCTGCTTATGTATCCCCTGTTCATAAGAAAAGTAACTCTAGAAATGTAACAAATTATCGTCCGATCTCCAAACTCTGCATACCATCCAAGGCACTTGAATGAATTGTGTAAGAACAGGTCTATGCATCGCTGAAGATCAATTTTAGCCCCATCGGCACGGTTTCCTCATAAGGAGATCCACGGTCTCCAACCTTGTCTTGTTTACAGATAATGTTATGTCCCAGATGTAGGGGGATTCATCTCTAGTGGGCATGATATACACATACTATAGCAAGACTTGATCGTATCGATCACCTGCTCCTTCATAAACTCAAAACCGCTGGAATTCATGGAGATTATTTGAGATGGTTCACGTCCTACGTTGAGAATAGATCCAATGCAGTTGTGTTGAATGGTTTTTCTTCAGGATGGAACTTCATACCATCAGGTATCCCGCAGGGATCTCTCTTGAGACCGTTACTTTTTCTAATGTTTATCCTTGATACCGATCAATGTTTCTTAAATTCTCGAATATCTCTGTTTGCTGATGATATGAGATCATAATGGTTTCGTGGTTTCTGGGCTATGATGGCCGTTATATGTCAACTTGGTCGGCCTAGATCGCGGGGCAGCCCCTATCTGGGAGCCTCCCAGAAGAGGGACGAACCTGGTAAACCCGCTGTACTGTGGAACCGGGGACGGAAACTCGGGCTGATCTGGACAGCTGGCGTACGGGGCGGGCAAACTGGCCGTGCGGTCACTGACTAATACCCGGAGGAGTTTTGAAGAATATGCTTCTCAAGAAAGCGGGGGTAAGTAGGTACCTCAAGCTGCTTATTCCAGTAAGGAATGCCGCTCCATTCCTTACTGGATCCGCGCAAGCGACCTCGAACCTGCAACTAGACGGGTGGTCGGAGGTATCCGACAGTGGTGGAGCTTGGTACATAGATTGTCTACGTCCTCGAAGTCTCTGCCTCTCGGGGTAATATAGCGATAAAGTTCGCTGAAACGCTCCGGGATGGACGGGTTCGCCCGTAGCAGGTGACATACTAAATCTGATGACATGAAGATCCTTAAAGTCGTCAGCAGGGATCTTGATGTAACTTTTCTTCAGCGGGACCTTGAACGGTTTGACGCATACTGCAAGGTCAAAAGATTGGACCTAAATGTTATGAAGTATTTGCTTATCACGTTCACCCGAAGGCATACGCCATTAAGCTACACTTACCAACTCAAAGGATATCCAATCAGCAGGGTAGAAATCGTTGTAGATTTGGATGTCTTACTAGATTTCAAACTATTATTTGACGCACATATCCACAATATCGTATCTAGGGCATCTAGATCTCTGGGATTTCTGATGCTCATTTGCTCAAATTTCAAAAACATTAAGACGCCTGCAGTCTCGTCAGAAGTCATTTAAAGTATACATCCCAGGTTTGGAACCCTGGATACAGTGTTTTCATAGATATAATCGAATCCGTCCAGAGAAAATTTTTAAGGTGCCTGAATTTTAAAATAAAAACACTTGCATCTCAGTATAAAGAGACATGCTTAAAGCAACATCTCCTCCTCTGTCTATTAGAAGAGATATAGCGGACATAACTTACCTGATGAGTATCGCTAATGGATCCGCAGATTGCCCCGATTTGTTGAGCAGAATTAGCCTTAAGGTTCCGGTCAAATCTCACCGTCGTCAAACAGCTCTTCATGTCCCTACTGTGGCAACAACCTACGGGAATAACTCCTTCCTTTTGAGAGCTCAGAATAACTTTAACAAAGTTTGTAATGACTTAGATATTTTTAGTTTTAGACCCATCTGTAGTACTACGGAGGTGGGCCATATAGTCTGATGTTTGCTGTGTGTTTTTTCGTTTGTGCGTTTGTACTTTGTCCGTATGTCCGAAGGCTTCCCGTCTCGGACATACGTACACTGTATGTCGGTCTGTAACTAGGAAGTGACGTGTAGTCATGGTGCGCTTTGTTCGGCGTTGGATAAGGTACCTTATCAGAAGAAGAAAGAAGAACTTACAAGCGACGTTAACAATTAAAATTTGCGTTGTATAGACATAATATGTACCAACATCTCTATAGTTGACGGCTAGGTTATTTCGCTATCCCCCCCCCCCTGAATTGATAGCTATTCCAAGTACAGAAGACCTACACACATCACATATCATCAGAATACATACATGAACTTGGCTGTTTCATTTAATTTAAAAAGACATTTACAGTGCTTAAGGCTACGCCGGAGGTATGTAAAATACATGTGTATGTGTACGTGTTGAGAAATGTTTAACAAGGTTTTTCGCATAAAAAGGTGATTTTTAAAGAAAAAATATATCTTACTGGTATATTATATGTTTAATGTATAGAGTTTATACTAAAATAAAAAGAAAACATAAAAATACGATCCGATATTAACAAATAACTTTAACCTAAACTTAACGAAAAAACTATAAATATTTTTCTGACACAACAGAAAAATCTAAATCTATCAATTTGGGTTTGCTCGTTAACTTAACAACTATAGTTAGAATGTATTTGTATTTTTTTATCATTGCATAATATAGTTTAAGCGGTTTTCACTCTAGACAATATACCTGAAATAAAAGTTGCTCGTACAGATCATATTTTTTTTTCTGTTTTATTATGTATTTTTTCTGTTTTGAGCGTCCACTTAGAAGTCCCAAAAAAAATGGAGTAATTTTTCTTTTCCGTTGTCTTCTATCTAATATTAGGATCTTTGAAAAATGATTATATAAGGCGTTACATTTGATTACATTTGATTGCATATTTGGTTACATTTCATTTCTCTCTGGTTTGCTTTTCTGATTGTCAAATCTTGATTACGCGTCAAATAGTGCATATATAAGACATGTGAACGTTTGTATCTATACTTTCCTTCATACACTTTTCATTTGTCCTATCTGCTTTCATCTTTGCGAACTCGTTTACGCGTAATCACGAATTGAAAATATCACAAAATGCTCGCTTTTCGCAAGTTTTACAATGAGAATAACCCAGTTATATTATTATACATATGATTCTCAAGATTCCTTTATTGTTTTAATCTGAAAATTTTCAGCGAGTTTCGAATAACATAAATATCGCTATATTTGTTTTTCGTATTGTATGTAGTTGTTAAGGGGGTAATTTTTATGGTCCGATAAGGTTCTGCCATTTTTAATAAAATCTTAATATGCATTTTAAAATTCTAAAAAAAATAAAAACTGAAGAGTGGTTCATGATTAATAATAGTCTGTAAGTTGACATAACTGTTATATTCACAGTAATGAATTCTTGTTTATTGTATTTTTTGGTTTTACGAAATGTTAGAATTTAGGAAGTCTTAAAATATTGGAGACCAAAATGCTATATATTTTATAGGCTGTTGTGACGTATAGAATAGAAGATGCGTCTTCATAAAGTGATCCAGAAAAAATAATAACGAGGCTTGTCTAAATTAATTTATCAATATTGCTGAAATTTACGTTTTTGGTTATTGAGGCAAAATTATGAAAAAAGTACATTATTTATATAATGTCCGCTCAAGTATAAGCTTTGCTTAGTTGCTCGACATCGAATAGTAAACATCATATAATAATTGAATTTAACTTCTTTCTCTGGATTGAGTAATTTAGTTAGAGAATATCTTTATTTGATATTTTTAAATTGTAATATTAATATTTTTCAATTGCTTTAAATTAAATGAAATCGTTGAGTCTTGCCCTGGCGTCAAAGGAAAGAAAAAGAAGAGACATTTAGAGACCATCTCGACTGGCGGGCGCCTTGGTGAACATAGTAGAGATTGCCTTTGGCTTGGCAGTATAAATCTGTAAAGTGCAGGTCAAATTATTTATCATGACAACATAAACTGTTATTCCTGACAACACAACATACATTCCTTTTTTAATTTGTCAAATCATAGTTTTTAGTAAAATAAAAATGGGGGCAATAACAACATGTTTTTTTTTTCTTTTATTCCAGGGATATTTTTGAACAGATACATCACGATGAGATGTCTACAATCAAGAAAATATATACAATCAAGAAAAAAATACGATGAGAGAAATTACGATCACGAAAATAAACTCAGAATCGCCTTTAGTAGGTAATCAGTCAATACTGAAGTCGACATTAAAATGACAAAATTGCTATTTATAGTGACTTAAGTTTTTTTACTTCAGTAAGTAGACAAAATAGTATAGAATAATACAGTTTATTGATAATATGTTAGTTGTAGTTTGAGCTACTACAAAAATGTGATCTGTTACTTTGCCGTTAAGGCATTCAATAAATAAACATGCAGGCAACTTCCGCCAATATCTAAAAGTATTAGGCGTTCATGCGACGGCTACGAAAATATTGTAGAAGCAAGCGTGGCGTTTGCGTTACGGCTGGGCAGCCGCGCATTGAGTTTGCGTGCTCGCTGAGCTGTCAGGGGATCATACTCGATGAGGCGATCACATCGTAAGGCACGCTCCGCGTAGGCCATCGGCGAGCGAGCGAGACGCCGATAGCGATTAGCGTGTCGCTCGATCGCCGGTGGTCTGCGCGTATATGATCGCCTCATCGTGCACGGTCCCCTGATAGCTCAGCGCGCGCGCAAAAATATAACTCAATTAATTGTATTTTATTTATTACAATACAAAATGAACTCTAGGTCGTATAGAGCCCAACTGGGCTTTGCGCATTGGCCATATCTATCGATTGCTAAAATATTTTTTTAAATCGAAAATAGTTTACTCGAGTTATCGTGCAAAGTAACAAAACCCAGCAGGATTCCAAGACTTGGCCACTTAGGTGTCCGAAGTAAAAAAAAATCCTATCCATGCTATCCCATACATATAAAATTTACAATAAAATTCGCATATTTAGGGGATTAAGGATCATTTGAATCGTTTTAAATGAAGTACCGTTAGTGTGATTTCAGAATAATCAAAAATCGCACCACCTTAAGTAGTCGAACTGTGCGGGTTCTGCGCAATTAGGTAGAATATGCTGAGTCTATATAACATACTGTTTCATTAGGAGTTTTAGAATACTAGCAACGTCTGATGACGTCATACATCGGGGTATTTTAAACGTAGCATTTTAAATCGATGCCTTGTTAAATTTGGGTTTCTATATAGCTATAGCATGAAGGAGAAGACGAATTGCGTCGCTGATATAAATATAACCTTAAAACGCAATGATTTAAAACAAAGCGTTTAAAAATATCTCGATATGTGACACCATTGACTGGTCTGATTATTCTGAAGTCATATTAAACTTACTTCATCTAAAACGATTAAAACGATCCAAGATCCCCACCTGACAAACTGGTATATTTTGTAGAAGCCACATATTTTACCTGATAGCGCAGAACCCGCATAGTTCGACTACTAAATTAAAGTAAAAGCAAGATATAATTAGATATTTAAAGGATCCTCAAGCAATTGAATTAATTTTTACGTTAATTTTTTCGATGCTGTTTCATTCCCGTTAATGGCCTATATAATTTTCGTGTCGGAAATCGCGGAATAGGTAATCTGCATTCATGACAAATAATATATAGTTTTCTTGAAAACTAAATCTTAAAAGTAGGAAAACGTCTCCTTAGTGACGCTGAAAGTTTTCATTTCGCCGAGTCGACGGGGAACGTTGTAATTCAACACGGAACGACGCGGCAAGTCAACAAAATAATTATACGCATCGTCTTCAGAAGGTCTCCTGAAATAGAAAAAAATGATTGTTAACCTTATTGTTAACGAAATCATAGGTTTATTACACATACAACACGAACAGGCAGCGGAATAATCGACAAAGTGAGGTAATATCTTACTTCAAATCTGAAAGTTGACCACATAAGAAAAGTCAACCATTTTGACTACTTCAATACAGTATTGTTTATGAATACAGAATATTGGGAAGACATCTCACTTGAAGGCGCACTTAAGTGATCAACTCGAGATGCTACTTGGTTAAGCCGCATTTTAATTACATATTTAAATAAATCACTGAATTGAATTTCTTGTACTTCGTTCCTTATCCCTCGTGCTATCCTTTCCCCGCTCTCTTCTCGCTCAAGTGAAAGAAGGACAGAAATGCTGCACGCTGCGTCACCGGGACGACTCTGGCGCAGCCGCGTGAACCAGTTCGAATTATACGCCGGGACGAGACGCTTGTGTCGTCGCGCACACGGCAACCCCTTCTTTAGAGATCACAAATAAAAAAACAATCAGTGCTACATTGAGGTGAGCAAGATCCTTCTATTCTCAATTTAAATTTACCAAAATAAGAACGCAAAATACAGTCCAAAACCTTTCTTCTGATTAAGAACCCGTGTCACCGCTACTTAAGTATGGTTTCTGAATAGCCTTAATATAGAACACAGTTAAGATGAGGGACGCCCTATATGTCGGCTGTGAATATGGTTGTTATATTTTATATTGCTATCGGTCTGTTTAAAAGAAAGTTGCAGTGGCATTCTTCTTTCGACTTTTCAGTTTCGATCGCAGTAGTGACTCGGTCCTGTTGAAGAAACCTTTAACAAGGCAACGACGTTTCTGACATTTTCCTCTGACGCTGACGACGACGCTGCGCCGTTCCAGTCCCAATACAATTACCGCCTGCGAATGCCGAGAAAAGTGTCTCTCAGTCGCCATTGCATCGCTCTACGCCAAATCAATTGGACACGACATTAAGGATGTTGTGAACCCAGGACAGACTTATTAGTCTGCAAACAGGCGGCATTTTTACTGGATCGGGTTATGATTGATTGATTGACTGATTGTTTTTAACTCGCTTGTGATGGTCTGGTGATGCGCATTTATATCTTATAAGATCACTTAGTCTTCTTACGGTCGTTCCCAAGCATACAAAGTCTAGCTTCCAGGGAAGTTTCCCTTACTGCTCAGCTATTGTATGGAATCAACTGGGAGCGGTTTTACGTACACTATCTTTACCAGCTTTCAAAAAATAATTTAAGACAGCTGTTCTGTGACAACTGATTAATGTATTCTCCCATTCTTACTTCAAGTATCTTTTTATTTGTGTATTTATTTATTTATTTATTTATTTGTCCGATGTAGCCCAATTAAGCAAAGCTTGTGCTTGGGCGGACATTCTTGTTTGTTTGTTTGTTTCTACTCTTTATTGTGAAATTTCATAATGGGCAGGTTTATTATCATACGACAATCTCTTACAACCAACCCTACATTTACTTAATGATTATTACTTAATTAGTCTTATATTATTAATAGTTTATTTTATTTTTCCATATTATCAAATAATTAACACTTTAATATCAGGCTTTTTGTCTGAGGATTAACCTTATTTGCAGTGTTCGTAGTGAGCTAATGCAGCCTTTGTTTTTATTATTAACTAATGATTTTGTTTTTTTTACTATTGTAAGGTACATGGCTTTGTTTCATTATTTTTCCTGTTATTTTATGTTTTTTCTTTAATCATTAACTGCAAATTAAACTTATTATTATTATTAATATTGAAAACTCTTTATTTCATGGGTGGGGAAATAATGTTAGGGAAAATATGATAATTTTGTCCGGGGCCTATCGCCGGCCATATGCCGGCGTTGTTAACTTGATGACTAGTGATGTACGCCACATCAACCCTCCTCCCCCCTCCTATGGAGAGAAGAAGTTCAGTATAGGTCCATAGGTTTTGTAAAACGGATCGTATGATCGAGTTGAGTTATACGTTTTTTGGTGTTGATGTAATGGCAGACTGTGGATGCTTTGGGGTCTACCTATAGCCTGTTACGTAGGCGCAGTTGCACCACCAGCAGAGCTTTGGTCGTTATGCCAAATCAGAGCAGCTTTGAATTGGCGGTGAAAACGTTCCACCATACCGCTGCCACATGGATGGCACTCGTAACTGGTCGTTCTAATTCGTTTGGCAGGGCAGCATTTTAATATACCTTGGAAGGCGTGGATTAAGACTTGGTCGGTTGATGGTACCGATGGAAGTAGATGAGTTTCAATACAAAGGTATTGAAATTCATCTACTTCACAACCCCGATTTAGCTCCCAGTGGCTTCTTTTTATTCCAATGGTCAATTGATAAAATAAAAGGATTTTTTTCAAGTGCTGATGTAGCAATTGCTGCCTATATATCAGACATATCTAACCTGTCGGAGGAAGACTGGAATAAATATATCCATAGCTGGTTTAGGCAGATGGAAATTTGCATAGAGAATAATGGAGAATATTTTTTAAAATCTTTATATACAAAAATTAGTGTTTTGCATTCTTAAACTATCAGTCCGATTCGAAAAATTCTTTTTGAAATAAATAGCCCGTTTATTGTGGAATATTAACCAAGTGAATATAGATCAATAATAATAATAATTTTATTTTTGAAATAAAGGAAATCGATAGCCGCCGACTTTGATACGAACCCTGATCGAGCGCGAAGGCCAGGTAACTCCCACGTTACGGCGTTGTACAATACTATTAAAATACCGAAATACGTCATCTTCTCGTTTTGAATAAAATCTTTTTAAAGTGTGACATAGCAAGAGGTGTTGACTGTAAAATTCTAATGGGCGGTTGACGTTAAATAATATATATCACAGGTATTTTCTTTACTTTTATCTGTTATCTGCAATGAATTCTCTATTAACCGTAATTATATGTGATGTGGTAGTTTTTGTGTGACAAGTGGTTTCGATTGTGATATTCAAGTGGCCGGTTGATATTAGATAATATATACCACATGTATTTTCTTTGCTTTTATCGGTCTTCCATCATTTCATGAACTTTTGCGCGCTCATCCGCTGTCCGACTCATGGCTCGCTGTCCGACTCAACACCCATCCGGCAGCTTCCCAAAGAGGGACTAACCGGGTGAATCCGCTGTGCGAGTAGATCTGGGGAACACCTCAGGCGGCCTTGGGTGGTTGAAGTATTGGTTGGTTTACCGCCCTTGCTTAACTGACGAATAGTGGAGAGGAAGAACGGGGGTAGACATGTACCTCAAGATGTCTATTCTTAGAAGCGAACCGTTGGCCACCCAATCTCAGGTGAAATTGGCCGAGTAAAGGACGCCTCGGATCCACGATAATTCGGTACGAATTGACGCTATCATAAGGTACAGGCCGCGCAAACAACTTCGAACCTGGAACCAAATAAGTGAATGGAGAAATCTGTCCAAATTTGTTAGTCAGGGGGCGAGAGAGGTCTCTGGGTGTCTTTGCTCAGTGGCTTGCCGTAAGGTTTGGCATCTGACTGGCTGTAACGGAGCTGGATTCGTGGATTGTATCGCCCACAAGTCCTTGCGCTCACCTCGGGGCGATATAACGATAAAGTTCGTTGAAACACATAGGAGTCGCGGGTTCGCCCGTAGCATGTGTCTTAAAACCAAATCAAATCGATAAAGATTGTCAATTCTATTTAATTTAATTTCATTCATAATTCACAAGCATGTACATTAACAACATATACAATTAAAATGTCATAGAAAAAACCAGTAGCAAAAAACTCAAAACATGATATGCCAAAAATGTTGCCAGTGATCCTATTTTAATGTCAGCTAACTAAACTATAGCCAGTTCTAAGGCGGACATTTAAATTATTGTAAATATATCGGTGAACCCGATATTAAATCGGGATATTAAACGAAAAATGGCTGCCTATATTTGTTAATTACATTCACATGCATTCCTACGTGGGATGAAATAAAAAAAAACTTTTGTCAACTGGACAATCGCCAT
>JAOPUG010000037.1:16673403-16686660 GCA_027564375.1 Micropterix facetella | reverse complement strand
GAAAACCCAAGGGTTTGTCAAACTTCGGCCCATATGATTATTTTCTTGTATGTATGTATAATATATTAAGATGTTCAAGGAAGTTTAAAAGAACTACCTGAACTGAGCATGTACACCACGAGAGATCCATTCTGCCACTCCTGTAGACTCTCTTAATGAAGAGGAATTACTGTGTGGAAGGGGTTCAAATGTTACGTCAGAGATAAATCTCATTACGTCCCAAATATTCTTCCAAATATTCTTACATCTCGGGCGATGCAGATAGCAGCGCTGCGCTCGCTCGCGCGCGGGCTCCCGGAGAATGTCGAATGACGTAATCATGTGTAATTGCACCGCCGCAGCACGTATAATCGCCTGCTACTCCAGCGCTCGCCTAGTTACACATCCATTAATTGTATTATTTTATTTATTACAATAAAAAATAAACCGTAGAAGTAGATAAACGAACGTCGACATTCTCGAAAATCAACTGGGCTCGGCGCATTGGCCATAACTATCTATTGCTGATTTTTTTTTAATCGGACGCAGTTTACTCGAGTTATCGTGCATATTAACATTTTTCGCGCAGAATTTCAAGACTTGGCCACTATGGGGCCGAAGTAAATTAAATTTTGTCAGATGTTCGTTTCTACTGCATTTTTGATGCGTTCACTACATGTCTTCGTTCATTCGTTATCTGCTACTAAACCGGTAAATTTGTGCTCAAAAGGGAACGTTGTGCTCAAAAGGCAACGTTCCCGTATGATTTTGGGGTGCTGAATCTTAATGTGAGGTTTGTTAACAACATTAACATTTTTGGCGGTTTATGTTTATAACTCGAAAACTATCAACTTTTTGTCAAGCAACTTTCTATTCGAAATTGAACTACATAACATTTCCAACTTAATTCCCTATTTAGGTTTTTTTTCCGACGAACTGTTCAGACACAAGGGCTAGTTGAAAATTGGCGTATTTCGTCTGTCTTCGCAAAAACCCACCTTTTCCACTCCAAACCTAATTTATTATTAAAGGCTGTAATTTGGTGAATTCCTTACAGTTCCCTGCACATACATTATTTAGATCATGCACGAATGGAAGAAATCAAAACAACACCACAACTTTCCTGGTTAAAACATATTTTAACCGGATTATACCGCTGTCTGTTCACTGCGCGATCGCCCATTGTCGTCGGGGGTAATTCAGATTTAGCTAAGGCTGCGTCTGCGCAATCGCTTGATTTGCAAGCGGCCTCTGTCTCTATACCCTGCGTCCTCCTCATCTCTTCTTCTGCTAAAATGAAATGCTAGACGCCGTAACTTTCCTATATCGATCAGGTCCATCAGATAAAGAGGTCTCCCATAAAATTTATATGACAGTATCTGGCCATAATATGGGGATATATATATATTAGGCCCACCGTGGATTTTGGTACTTATTTATACTTGTCAATACTCTAGAACAGTGCTTACTTTCTTGTGACCTAATTATTTTAAGGAATGTGGCTAAAACATAATTTTCACTAATTCAGTATATATACAATCACCAATATTTGTAAAAAGAAAAAATAATTTCAGCTTAATGTTTCTGTAATATTATTATATTTAAAATGTTATATTTGATGATTTTGTATAATTAAAAAAATAATGCAACAATGTTATGGACAACACGTTCTTTACGGTGGTTTGATATAATAATAGTGATGGAATTTCAACATTATTTCTACCATTCTCCCCATAAAAACGGCAAATGTAATTCTGACGAAAAGTTGGGGATTTTATTATTTCATGCGGTTAAATCCGATTATTATAAATATATTTGCTAAAATGAATAACCATGAATACTAGAAATAAAATATGATTTAAAATTTTTCGAATTATGAGTGGAGTAAATAAATACTCAAAAGCACAATGGATCTAATAATACGCCCAGGTACTGTACATCCATATTGTATCTTGAAAATAAGTATAAGTAGGTATGCCATTATTTTCCCATTTTACCCCACAAGCAACACAAAAAGGTCGTCCTTTGTCCATTTAAATCGATAGCTGATCACTTTCCCTCGCACGTGTAACCCGCATTCCTAAGTCGCTCAACCCCCTTCAACAGATTTATGACTGCACTCACACGTTGACACTATTTAGCATACTTAAATAAATAATAAAATATATTACTGTTTGAAAATTTAATGAGGAATGAATGTCATACAAATATAAATTTTCAAATTTTGGTTTCTCTATAATACAATTCACTCTTGCTACAGTCCATGGTATCATTCATAATATTCCAAGAGCTAAGTAATCGCCATTCCTTAGTCTACAATGGTCTACATATACGAATCATGAAACCAACTATTATATGTAAACCAAAGAAAATTTGAGACGAAGCATTTGAGACGTGGGTCTGTCGGAGAATACGCCGTATCCGCTGGGATGATAGGGCCAGCAATGAAGATGTCCTAACGCGTTTGAAGAAATTCACAGAAATATCAAGGACAATAAAGATCCTCAAACTCAAACACTTTGATCATATCGTGAGACATCCAGATAGATAAAATACCTTATGCAAGGCCAGTGAGCTGGGATGAAGAAAAACATCCAAGCACTGGAATATTCGGGAATGTCGACGTTCGATAGTAGATATGGCACCAGAAGAAGAAGAACGTTTATTTATGCTATTATTTCACCTACACGTAGAACAGTTTGTTTAAGTTATGGAGGGCGATTTATTACAATCAAGTCAATTTCTGTTCTTTATTGTTCACAGGCATTGTCGCGATGTTCGTCGTGGACAAATACGGACGAAAACCAACCCTGTACATATCGTTATTCGGAGTGTTTGTGTCATTAACAGCCGTCGGCTTCTATTTCTTCGTTCAGGACTTCATGGAGGCTGGTCCTGAGGTGATGAGCAAGATGAACTGCATGCCGCTCATCGGAATCATCACCTTCTGCGTCGCGTTCAATGTGGGCATCGGTCCCCTCGTCTACGTACTCGAGGGGGAGCTCTTCACCACGGACGTAAAGGGGGCTGCGGTCAGCTATGCCATCTCCTACGGAGCGATTGTCACGTTTGCCTCGGCTAAATTGTACCAGGTCATATCTGACGCCATCGGCGTCTACGTCTCATTCTGGTTCTTTGCGTTCGTCGCAGTACTCGGAATTGTATTCGTTTACTTCTTCCTGCCCGAGACGAAAGGACGAACCTTCTCCGAAATCCAGCTGATATTAGAACCCAAAATTTCACCGCAGTTGGCAGGTGCATGAAGGCTTCTACGCAAAGCATTTTAGTGTATTAATTACGATTTGTACCTGAGTGTAAAAAAGAGGTTGGCTGTGTGGTTGACCCAGCTGTCGACACAGCTGTAGGTATTTGAGCGTTAAAAGGTCCTTGTGCTTTGATAGAAATGAGAAACTGTGTCGTTAGTATGGCAACATCATTTATTATCAATGTATTTGTTTAGGGGTCGCATCGAGATTTGCCATGGCTATCTAGATTTGAAGCACGGTCAAGCATCATATACATCTACATCAGAATCGCTAACTACAGAATGGAAACAATTGCCTTTTTACTTTCCCAAAAAAATACATCATGTTATACGGAGTATGTAAATAGGGATAGTCTTTTTTTTTCGAGCAAAATTCGAGTATGTAAGGGATATCCACATTTTGAGATCCTGGAGATCTAAAAAGTTATGGGTGTGTTGTGTGAGTTATGTGTTTTGAATTACAAATGTTATAATCTAATGATTGAATACTTTGTAACTCTTCTTATTAATGCTAGAATGAATAATAAAAGTATCTTAGAATCCAGAGATAATGCCGCTACTAACTTTTTGCCATTTCCTAATAACATTAGTGGTTGACAAGTTAAGTAATAAAACAATTAAAATAATGGGTAGAAAATAAACAATTTGAAATTCTAACCTGAAAATAGCGATTACTTTAACCGACAACTATAACCGCGTCGCATTCTATGGAGATATTTGAGAGAGTTCATTTGATGGATTTCAAAGTTAAAAAAATATTGTAAATATTACATGAGCCATATCTATATTATCACGCTTATTATAGTCAATACATAGAATAGTGATGCATTCTACATTGATTTATTAAGACACAACATGGAAAAGTGTATAAACCAGATTTAAAAAAAATATAGGTGATTTATTAAGTTATTATTCATCAATGTCCATTTTAATTGGTCGTCGATTAAAATGGAATGAGATGCTCTCATGATTGCTATCAAGACGCCACGATTGATACTAAAATGGCCTATTTTTGCACTAATATTATGTAATAAATAAAAACATATTTCAACAAAACTGACAAAATTCTCTTTCTGCAGTTGGCGATTAATTTGCAGTATTTCGTTTCACATAAGAGTATTTTGGCAACACTCATATTCGAATGTGACCGCAGCCCGTTCTTGCGATGCTGAAGGTATTTTTGAGTTATGTCGGTACATGTACAATATTATCATCCCCTATGTGCCGATGTAAAGTGTTTCTTGACACTAGTTTATAGGTTATGTTAGGTTAAATTATGAAAATATAAATTTCAGTATTTTTATTTTCTTGCATGCAATTTCGGAACCCTGCATTGAAGAAAATGCATAAGGCCTTTTAAATAATTTGAAAGTTAATGAAAAGTTTATTTTTTTAAGATTATACGTAAGGAGCATTCAAGCAAAGCAAAGTTATGATTGTGTTTTCAAAAATGAGTATTTTAATCATTTTTCAAAAATGATAATGCGCCTCATATTATTGAGAAATCCGTCAAACACGACTAATCCTATACTGGACATGCATTCAAAGAAGCTTATTCAAGCAAACGCAGACGTATCCATGGTATTTACTAATGTGGTTAATTCTCTAGGCACGTACGTCTGCTTTTTCGCGTATGATACGCAAAAAAGCGGACGTAAGCGTATTTTATTGTTTTAGTATTGGTATTATGACACGTATGTGAAACGTCGCCATTCGGAATTCGTGGTGTCCGCGGCAGTGATTGAGGCATCAGAAGTTAAATTAATTTTTTGCAGCACAGCCGTGTATAAGTAGTCATACGCGTATAAGCAGACGTACGCGTATAAGCAAGCGTGGTTCTAGAATTGGACCGAATGCCAACTCAAGAAAAATCTAATGTATAATCAGAGATTGTCACATGACAATATCTGCAGGTTATTCCAATATTAGGAATATTGTATGTCATGCGTACGTATTTATCAGTAATATATAAAAATAATAATAAATTAAATTGATAGTAACATTAATTTAATATATGTTTGTCGTTTTAAACGAAAATATGTGAAATAATTGCGTCCATATTTTCTATACCGGTTTCAATCAGCAACAAGGTAACTTTTCCTCACGTTATTCGTAAACTTCTGCACGTTTCTAACTTTCCTAAAATTAATTATAAAATCTAGGAGCTGCAGAACTAAAGTGCCTTAGCGCATTTTTTTAAAAATATATGTTTTGCTGACGCTCAACCTCTCCTTAGAATTTTGTGGTCAGTGATGTTACGTAATGCCACATTGTTGAGATAGTAAAGTATGGTCACTTTTGCATAAATCTGCACATACCTTATGTCCAAAATGTTCAAAATTCTCAGCTCGTTAAATAGGTCATTTGATGGATATTTATGCGGCTTTCTACTCTTGACCTTTAGGAGAGCCTTCTGCGATTTAAAAAACGGATTTAGTGCTTGTGTCTAGAACCTCCCCATCCTAATATACTATAAGCAATTGTGCTGTTAGGTAGCGCATAGTACACATTAGTAAGGTTTTAAAGATAGTACATTTCTAAGGTTATTTGAAGGAAAATCTCAAATCGCCCTCGCCGCACCATCTTCATCATGCACATCGACGACAGCAGAATCACAAATCATAAAAATAATTCGCCATTAGAGGACTAATGAGGGTGCTGTCTGCCCCGGGCTGTCGTATTTTAAATTGATAACATCGCTGAATGGGAAGCGATATGACTATTGAAGACATCCAGGCAAATGCGAAGAAGGTTCTTTACATCCTGAAGATTTAAAATTTCCAGAAATGCTTCCGAAAGTGGAAACACTATTGGAGTTGGTGGGTTTGGACATTTATGGATTTAAGACCATTGCTCGGGCGAACCCGTCACCCCAAAGCGTTTCAACAAACTTTATCGCTATATCGTCCCGAGATGAGTGCAAGGAATTTGGAAGGCACAAATCCACTATTCAACTACGCCGTAACCCAATGTCAATTCTCGATAATTATTATTCTACAACTTTAAATATAGACCGCATTACTATAAATTACCTATATATTTATGTATAAAAGCAATACTTTTTAAAGATTGGAGGCTGTGATGACGAATGCAATATGTAATCGTAATATAAAAACTGTAAAAATTGTAATTAAAATTAATCAATAAGACAATAATAATTATTAATCGATAATATATTATTTATATATGCTTAGTTTTAAAAGTGTACATTAGTATCGAAATTATAACAAAGCAATACTTGTTTTTTTACATAGACATTTATGGATTTGTATAAATAAAATAATTTTATTTTGTTTCAATCTTTAATTACTTCCAAACTACTAATATGCATCCATAGCAGTTCGGATATAAATTATTTTAAATATTGAATATTAATAGGATATTGAACGATATAATTTTAGATATTTAGATTTTGCGAAATGTGAAACTGATCCTCTTCAGAAAGAAGAGATGGAAAGATATGAAAAGAAAAAAATGCTAGGGAAATTATTTTCCTCCCCGTGGCTGAGTATTAAAAGATTGTACGCGCTCCGACAATCCGAGGAAAAAATTTCATATGCTAACACTGTTCGAGAAACAATAAAATACTAGTAGTTAATTGTAAGTTGAATATTTGCCAGGATGATGTTTTACTCATTAGAGTTCAGTACCTGTGCGTACAAACGGAATCCTATTAGTGAGACACCGATGCGTTACTTTCCGTATTATCACTTGTTTGCTCGAAGTCTACAGTTTCTATCTTGGAAGTGGAATCCTTAGCTAGGTTAGCATTATATGCAGCTCATCTCCTTGATACGATATACAATATAAAGCTAATATAAGTATATTTATAGCTAAATAGTTGTGGCAGATAAACATATATAGTATTGATGGGAGACGCATTCAGTAACAAAAGTAACCTAACATTAAAGGGTGTATATTTAAAAGCAATGCCAATGCGCTACGTACTTACACTAATACTCTATTAATAAATATTTTAAATAAAAACTGTAAAATACATTTTGCAATATTCTAAAAACTAGCATTAGTTGTCATATTATACTATTTTTAACTGGAGAGGCAGTTCTTTCTTTAATTGCCACAGTGAAGTGTTAAAAATGTCAATTTTGGAAGGTATTTTATTCAATATTATGGTAACAGTACTGAACAAACTAGCTTCCGAAATGTGGTAAAAGTATTTGTGGTAAGTACACATTCCCTTTGATGATACTATATGTCTAGAGAACAGTTAAAATACATCTACGATATTTAAGTGTATTGTAGCCCATCATGCCTGAAATTAAGCTAGGTGGATAGAGCTCAGGATAGAAACCGAATTGTTGAAAGTAAATATATCTCAAAAACTTCTACGTTTCATCATCAGGGAGGACCGTATTTCCACACCAGGTGAGAGAGTTGTATTCCAAAGTACTTCGAATAAGTGTATTATATCTATAATAAAATCATTACATTACTATTATTGAATTCTCTGTATGTATAAAAAACCAATATTTTGCTTGGGCGATTGCAAGTTTTTCACATGTGGGTGTGTATCAAATATAACTCCCAGATCCTTTGCTTCGGAAAGTCTAGTTATCGAATTATTATACATTGTATAAGTGCCAAAGAGTGCTTTAGTTACAAAGAGAAGAGCATTTTTATTTCAAACTTGGGATATTAAATAATATTTTTTTTCTCAGAACAAAGATGTAAATCAAAAAAAAGTTGTACAATAAATTTAAAACCAATTGTGAACATAGAAATATCTCCCGTAAAGGAAAATCTCCTAACTTCTAAAAGAACGTTTAAATTTTTATTCGAAAAACTTACACAATTGTTTTTTGCTTAGTTTGATGCACATAATCACCCCTTTCAAAAAGTAATTTAGGTCCCGAACATCCTGTATATATATATTCTGGAATTTGGGTATCAGATATGGAAACCATACTTCGTCAAGGATATACGAGTATGGACATAAACCTTCTTGAAAAGTCCAAAGTAGAGCAACAAAGGTCGCAATTGGATTTAGAAGGCTAAATTACGAAGTGTTAGAGCCAACATTGAAAGATCGTCGAATATGTGACCTTCAATACTGACTGGGTACTATGACTGTCCCTGCCTTAGTACCATATTTACCTTTAACACCAATCAGTATTTTCCTGGTCATCTGTTCAAGTTGAATAAGACGAATTTCGAAAGTAATCTGAGGAAGCACTTTCTATTCAACGAGATAGTATACCCATGGAATAGAGTTGTGGAAGCAGTATATATCAAACAAGCAGAGGCACAGACATATGCATATCAGTTAAAAATAACTTTTTGCGTAAATAACAATAATAATACTTATTACCCTTCTGTAGAGAGTGCAGTGGCCTCGGGTTACGATTTCTGGACCCTCTATAAGGGCAGCGACCCCGAAATCTTACCACAGATCCCTCGACATCTGCGCTCTCCGATAATGGCTCGTTAGACTCCAGGGCAGTTGCTTGGTACGCAACGGATGTAGTAGCCAATAGCCCGGGCGCCAGCCCTGTCACCCTCTTAACCAACCTACGCAGATATCCGGGAGCTTCCCCAACTGCATGCGCATACAAAAAGAGCGACGCTCCTTTGTCGCGGCCTCAGGATCGCTGCGACCTTAGCTGTCTCAGGCCTAGCTCAGCGAAACGTGGGAATTTATATGGCGGCTAGCTCTACATAAACTAGAACGCGATCACAGTATTCTAGGCAAAAATGTTATACTCCTCCGTCGCTTTCCACATTCCGCGACAAACCTTAAATGAAAATCGGTCCGTTGCGTAAATAAGGGTTTTTATTATCCCATCAAAAGGTTATAATATAAAGGTGCAATGTACATTATGGTTTATAATATGAAAATATTTCAGGAATATATCACGCAAGATTGTGAGAGGATTACTAAGAATACCTATAATTCATCGGATAATGTAATTTATCGAACGTTTTGGCTTGTCGAACACAGATGTACTTATAAGGCGCTTTGGCGCGTTTAAGGTGTGAAAGATATGATAAATGTAATTTGGGTTTTGTCAATCCTCTTTGGATTGTTCTCAAAACAATATCAAAGACACTAAAACGCGTTTCCGTGGTGGTATTCTAATAATTTGAGAACCGGGGCAGGCAAACCTGAAAACCAAAGGGTTTTGTGCCGCACAGCTGCTATTTGCGTAATCGTGTTATAAATATTACGCAATACAAAATGGTGGCAACAATTCAACACGGATATAATCGTGGGCATTCAATTACGGATTTTACTATGAGCATTCGATGACTGGTTTGACGGTACCTTTCTTATCCTCGTGTTTCGGTATGGAGAGGCTGATGGTGTGCACAGCAGCGTGTGGCAGATGATGGTTTGCTGCTGATGTTATGGAGGGCCGGTCTTCGTCATCCGGTTTTGTGATGGACGGTAGCCGGGCGAGGACTGTCAGGTGCGGCTCTCTTCCGCGTCACGAAGACGGGACGAACGAGCTGAAGATTCGGTGGCTGCAAATGGAACTGGGGAAACCCTCTGGAAGAGGTTTCAAACTGCCTTAGTCACAGACTCAGTTGCGAAAAATATGGCGTAGGTAAATATTACTTACGGATAAACGGTGACTACTGGCGGACGGATAAATTAAGTATGGGCAGGCGCGCAGCGGCGCGCTGGTACTAGGGGCGTTCTAGCCGCCTGGCATTAATGGTGCTCGTACGGTATTCGTGCTTAAAGAGCAATCGTATCATACTTGCGTGCCATTAAAACCTTGTGGTGTTTTTTGAATTAAAATAAAATAAAAATTCAAACTTTGACATTTTTACCATATGAAAAAGCCATACTGCAATAAATCTGCTTGGCAGATACCGCACGATTCCTCTTTTTGTCCATTTTCTAAAACAACTTCAAAACTTTGTATGGATTTTTTTTAAACATCCGCACTACTGAGATGCAAAAAAAAAAATGACCCGCACAAAAATACAAACAAATCAAAGTATAAATAACAAGTTATTTAATTGATGGTGATATTCCGATCGCTCAATTTTCCGCAAAAACCCATTCCACCCAAAATGGAATCGTTGGTTAGCCCGGAATACTGCTCAAAA
Source organism: Micropterix facetella (assembly GCA_027564375.1). Classification (NCBI taxonomy): domain Eukaryota; kingdom Metazoa; phylum Arthropoda; class Insecta; order Lepidoptera; family Micropterigidae; genus Micropterix; species Micropterix facetella. The sequence continues at coordinate 16,676,339 of JAOPUG010000037.1, read as the reverse complement.
GTTTTTGGGGTTCAAAAATGGCGGCCCGGAGGGCAAAAAGTCGCAATGGTAAAACCTCCACCCCACCGAATTCTCCCAAAAAAGATAGCGTCTAGCTATACGATCAGGGCAAAGCTCAGGACAACCTAACCGCCCGACTTGCCCTGATCGATAACAGGGCAATTCGGGCGGTGCTGCGGAATGATTAGAGTAAGACGAAATCTGGGCGGAGGTAAGAATGAGTAGCATAAGACAGGGCAAGGTCAGGTGCAGGTGCGGAAAATTGTCATAAATGAAAGTTGTCAAAAATATCGTACAAAACAAAATATTTGATGAGAAAACATTTTTTTGGCGAGTTTTAGGAAAGGAAAAAACTTCACTATACATTTTGGTTCCCATTCTTTCCATCGCAACCCCGCTTGTTGAAGGAGCCGCGCAGCAGAATAGACAGGGAAGTGCGTGCTGACTTGCGAGCTATTATGCCACCTATTACGGGAGACGAAGTCTGTCGTACATTTACCTAGTTTAATTCATAAAAGAAATCAAGTGTGACTTTAAGCGAAGCCCTACCAGTCACCACGATCGCGGCCGATGTGCTTGCGCCTTTGTTGACCGAACCGCAGACGTTTGCTTTTTGGCATGCCATGTACCTCCTGATCCTCCCAGATACAGATAGTAGTATACTACCGGTAACCCGCTGAACTGATCTTTCCAACACTACTCGTCTTGTTTATATCGGGTTAACTTTTTCACGAATTTTAGCAGACATTCTCAATTGTATTTTAAGTTACTTCACTATAAATAATTATTCACCCTCTCAAATTGCTTACGCGCTTTTAATTTATTTTTATTTGTCTATTTTCATGTTGTATAATTACGTTATGGTTACACTGGGAAAAATAATAACAAATAAAAAATAAAGCGACAAATTGATAAATATCACTCCTATGCAACCGGAGGCCCGTCACACATCTAACTAGGCTTACGCCTGTATCTAAATGTGCGATATAAGACATCTTTTAATTACGAGCAAACGTATAAAAAAATAATTATGTTTTAGCGATTAAAAAAAGCACACAATGTATTTTCTGCCTATTTAAAATGTAAAACACTAATATTAATAACGGATCTACTTGACATCTTTCATATATATAATATTTGTGAAGACGTCAGTTCTTTCTCCGTTCCACAATTGTCCACTGTAACACACAATTTATGAAAGTAACAATCCACAATTGTCAGTTCTTTCTCCGTTCTAGAACGTCCCAAATTATCAATGTTATTTAATATTTTCGCAGATTCTTCTAATTTCAGAAGAATAGCAGATTCTTCTAAATTGTATGTTTTATCTCACAAATCTAATCGAACACTATATTTTGAGATCCAAACCAACGGTATAGCCACTCTGATTGTCGAACTATACTGATTCATAAATTCTCGCTGAAGTGAAAATGGTCACAGTGAGTTAAGCCCCCCTCTGCCCGTTTGTACCCCATCATGGCGGCGGTTCAGTGTTTATATAAAATGGAACTATGGGCCAATTAGACTGAAACTAAACAACAGTTGGACTTTTAGTTTCTGAGATAAGTATCGTCATATAAAAACGTTATGTATTTTTTTTAATGTCACCTAGTACATGGCGGGAAGTACTAGACGTATTCGCTTCAAATTCTTATGACCCCATCATTATATATTTTAAAAGGTTTGACAAATTTTAACATAACTAACTAGACAATTTTAACATAACTAATTGAAATATCGGCTAAATAGACTCTACAACTAGATTTTTCTCAGCTTTTTGTATGCAGAGGCTTTATAACGGACAAAACATTGATCCGATTTGTCACTTCTTACTTGTTTGGAAATGGCTTCTCGTCTATGGTGTCTACTAAAACTGAAGACAAAATCATGTATTATCTATACCTTGGAAATAATTTATTTATGTATATTTCCAACGTCGATTCACGTATACAAAAAACTTTTAGGTAAAAACAGACTTACTTAATGGCCCTATTAATTAATTAATTAACACATCATTAGTGATTAGTTAATTAGGTTGTGTATTGTTACTAAACTAATATTAATATTCCAAAAAAGTGCCTATTATTAATTATTTTTCTTTTATACCTCTACGGTAACGGCCCACCTTAATATCTATCGACATTATCTTACAGGCAGCCGGATTATATAACATCAAGTGGAAGTACTCAGGCGGTCACCCATCCAAGTACTTACCACGCCCGATGCCGCTAACTTGGGTCATCTCAAGGGAACCAGTGTTTCAATGCGACTATGGATATATGATTATAATTAAAAATTTATTATTAGATAAAGAGATTTTTCGCATACGTGCCTTACTTTTTGACAAATAGCAACCCCCCTATAACTCGAAATTTGTCCAATAGATTTTGAGTAAATGGGTAAAGGCTATTAGGTAAATGTACGCCTGACTTCGTCTCGCTTAATATGCGTTATCGTGAGTCAGTGCAGCGCGTCCCTGTCTACTCTGCCGCCCGACTCGGTCGCCAAGCGGTTGCGATAAAGGAACAGGAGGCGGTATTTTCCTCCTAAATATTGGGTTCTTTCCCACCGATAATTTTTGGAAAGTAACATTATCTCTGAAAGTAAGGTATTTTTAAAAAATACAATATTTTATGAAAGTAAGATATTTTTTAAAATTCGATATTTTATAATAAAAAGATTGTTTCTGAAAGGTCAAAATTTTCAAAATAGCAATTTTTTATGAAAGCACGATATTTTTATAATGTGCCATTTATCTGAATTTGAGATATTTTAAAAGTCCAGTAATTTATGAAAGTAACATATTTATGAAAAGTACGATATTTTCTGAGAATACGATATTTCTGGAACGATGTTTTCTTAAGTTACGATATTTTTTAATAATGCGAAATTTTAGAAAGAAAGATATATTTAAAAACAGACCTATTATATCTTTT
>JAOPUG010000037.1:16589645-16599787 GCA_027564375.1 Micropterix facetella | reverse complement strand
CCATTTCAAAGTTCCTATACCTCTATAAAAAACATTATAGACTATCAAAAAGTCATTAGACAAAAACTTAAATATAAATGGATGATTAAAAAAAATAAAGGGAAAAAAACGGATATATTTATTTTGAAAAATGCTTTCACTATTATTTATACTTTACCATTTATTTTTATTATATATTTTATGGTATTTATCTATATATCTACATTTATTATAGAATTATTTACCTATATATTATCTTACCTTTTCCTATTATTAATTTATATATTTAACTCGATATTAGTATTTTTGATGATACTTCGCTTTTTTGTTTTATTCTGTAATTAATTACTTCTTATATATCATAAATAATAGCATACGCATTGTAATTACATTATAGGATAGTTAGAGGACACTATGTAAAGCATTATACTATTACGTTAGTGTATTCGCCTACTATCTGTGTCGTTACATAAATAAATAAAAAAAATAATATTAATTAAACTAGACCTGAGAATCGTTTAAAAAATCGTATTTACTTAAGGTTTCGTTTGCTGAAATCCATTCATCTCTTTTTGGCGTAGCGTGACAGACAGGGCAATCTTTTAAGTGGTATACTTCGACCTTCTTGGCGTGCAAAGCTTCAATGAGTTCGGTCTTTGTTCCGGGCACCTGGGGAAGAAAAGAGACAGCCAATTGTACTTAGCTATTTAACATTCCTACTAGAAGAGGTGCTCACGGACAAGGCGTCGTTTATTGAGCGTGCCGTGCGAGCTTTGCGACGCTCCCGAAACCGCCTCGCTCGCTCGGCGCCGGACCTTGGAGTACCTGTGCGTGGCCCATAGCCTCCTCTTTTCAACGGATAAGCGCTTACATTAATTATAATGACATTCCTACATTTTTTTAAAAATAGAGAGAGGCCCCTAACTAGCAAAACGTAACTGTATATTGGTCGCGAGAACGTTTTCAAAATTTGAAATGGTGTTCATTTTTAGATCTATATGTTTGTTAGAAACGAATATATAACGTGGAAAGATCGCTCATTTAGAACGTTTTAGTGACACAGTGGCACTATGCTGCTCCGTTTAGGATTAGCCCGAAACATATTTGTGATATATCTCTGTCCTTTGTATCTTTTTGTGGTGTGTCGGTGATTTTGTGAAAGTGGTAAAAGGATCACAGCGACACCGATAATCTGTCATTTACTCATATAGTGGTGATTGTGATTCTTCTATGTCACAATTCAATCGCGTGACGTTATCCGACTGCGACTCCTGCCTAAGAAATAAATGAATAATAATTCCAAGCTGACGCGGATAAAGCTGGCAAGACTTCACCTAAATTACGAAAACACTTTTTATACGTCAATAAAATCAAAAATAGTAACGTTACAATTTATAATCTAGTTTTCGAAAAGGAGATTTGAATTTGCACATGTGTGGTGTGCTTGCCTTTATGCCGCGCCACGCCAGCCGTACGTGATCGCAGATAAACACGCTGCTCACCCCCACCGCCCGCTTCCGCCCGACCCGGCGCACACTCTCTCGTCCTCCCTCAGTCGGTCGCCCGCTGCTCGCAGGGAGTGCTGGTGTGACGTGTTCATTTTTATTCATCCGTGCTGTTTTTTAAAAAGACTGATAATGGTTCCGTCCGTTCCATTCTGTTCTTGTGTATTCAATTATACCATGGTGAGCATCGTAATTATTTGTATTGTTCAGTATATAAGGAGTTCAATTATAAGTATAAGAAGGTATACCGTATACGGTATACCTTACCCGTGGTGAAATCGCTCGGGATAAGATTTTTACCTGTTTGGTAGAATCGACCCTTAGTCGTTTGTTTGTAATTTTGTATTGTTACAGGAGAAGATTACTCCGAAGAACAAGCGAAAGAGAGCAGCCACTGGCACTATCGACGCATATCTTTCGAAGATATGCAGGGCCGAACCCTCAAAAAAATTCCACACCGGTATCTTCATCAAACGGTTCTTCGGCTTATGTAAAATGTCCAGCTAATAAATCGGCCTATTAATTAGCGAGCTGTGCTGATGGTAATGGCATCAGTTTGGATTCTTCAATATTATGTTCAACTGAAAAGATCACAGTTGATTCGACAGATATATCCATTAATTCTACGTCAGAAAAACACACTGGGGCTGGAACTAATATTCCAGCTCCATCTTCTCCAGCTCGAAAGGCAGCATATAATTGGGTTGCATATAAAAAAACTTGGGACTTTGGATGACTACACTAAGCGTCTATTGATAGAGGAGCCATGGCTGCCACCAAAAGATTATGCATTTTCGTATTCCGTTCACATTAAACAAGGTAAAAGAGAGAAAAGATTCATAAAAATGAGTCATTTGGACGCTTTCCACTGGCTTGTTAACTCTAAAGCGAGTAAAGGATATTATTGCAAGTGCTGTGTATTGTTTGTAGCAAGTGAAACTGGAAGTTGCCATACAAATACTCTACTAAATACATTCGTGAAAATACCTCTCATATCATTTGCTAAACTAACAGGGAAAGACGGATCTTTAACTTTACATGCTTCGCTACAGTATCATATAAATGCAGTAAAGGCTGGACAAGAATTTTTAATTCGATATTACAAACCAGAAACTGATGTGGCCAACCAGGTTTCTTCTCAGAGATTTGCACAAGTAACTGAGAACAAAGACAGATTACGCTCAGTAATTGACACTATAATTCTATGTGGGCATCAAAATATGCTTTTGTGTGGACACTGATGATTGAAAAATTACCGTGACCGAACCGCTTGCTAATGATGGAAATTGTATAGCCCTCCTCCAATACAGGGCTTTAGGTTATACACATTTACAAAAACAACTGGCAAATGCATCCGCAGGAGCTACTTATACGAGCAAGACTACACAGAATGACTTGATTGATTGCATTAAAAAGGAAGTAACCGAAAATCTAGTAAATATATTGAGATAGGCTGGACTTTTTGTCTATAGAGTTTTATTTGACGAAACCACGGACATAGCACAAATGAAACAATTAAGCTTGAGTTTGCGGTATGTTCATGAAGGTATTCTGGAAGGAGAACGACATTTGACTGTTACAGCATTGGGCCATATCGTTATAGATCTCCTTTTGAAAAAATGATCTTTCTTTAGAGAACTGAGTTGGCGTAGGTACGGATAGCTGCTCCATAAAGAAATCTGATGTTCTTGGTGCAGTTTAAGAAATAATAAAATGTTGTCCAAATGCCAAAAGATGCCCATGCATAAACAAATCATTCGTTGAATAATTCTTTGGCCAAAGCTTCAAAGGTTATTCCAGCAAGAAATGCTATTACAACTATGAAATCAGTAATAAGTTTTGATAGGGCTTCACCTAAGAGAATGAGCTTGTTCTATATGTCAAACGACATATAGAACAAGCTTTCTCAGGATTATGTGAGACTCGAAGGGCCGAGAGGCATGATGGTGTTATGCAGTTTCGGGAGTCATGTCCAAACATTCTCAGGGCGCTTCAAGAAATCACAAAGTGGCAGTACCGTAAAACGTCATCTGATGTGAATTCTTAATTGCAATGATATGTCTCAGCGAAATTCTCTCGATAACATGCCCTCTAAGCTTAATTCTACAATCTTCCGGATTGGATTTACAGAGAGCCACTGAAAAATATACTGATACGCTGAATGTTCTAGAAAAGTCCAGAGGTGATGGTGATAATAAGTTTACAAAGCTTTTTGCTGAAGCCTCAAATATAGCTACAGAATTGGGGACTGAAATTTATCTACCCCGTGTAGCTATTCGTCAAACATATCGTTTGAATTACGCAACTGACAGCGCTGAAGCATATTAACGATTGGTAGTTTTTATCCCACCACTGGACAATGTCATAAACGACCTCAAAAATCGACTGCCAACTGAAACCTTAAAGGTTTTTAATTTAAACATTATAATGCCATCGGTAATAATAAAAGATGATAGTGATCACGCAAATGTAGTAGCATATTTTGTTAGAGAGCATAGGAGTGTCATAGGATTTCATGCAGCAGGAGTCCTGGGAGAATACAAAATCTGGAAAGAAAGTTTTAGGAGGGAAAAGAGGAATAATCTCGCTTAAGTATTCTTGATGTGCTAGATCTGTGCAACGAATTGATCTACCCTGACATACATCGCCTCATATTTATTATGGCCTCCTTGCCCATAAGTGTGGCGATTGCTGAAAGAAGTTTTTTAACTCTGAGGCGACTAAAAACCCCGTTAAGCTGTCCTCTACCATCCATGATGGTAGAGGGCAGGTTATCGGGGTTAGCGCTCCTGCATATTCATTTTGATATTCCTGTAGATAAAGAGAATATAATTGAAAGATTTGCAAAGAAAAAACACAGGACACTGCAATTTGTAATTAAATTATGTGTGATTCACTATTATGTACCATTCATTCATAGTTCATTTAGAAGTAAAATAAAAACTTACGTGTGTGTTCATTATTTCTTTTCCTTTCTTATAATCTTCAGTTACTTAATTACCTATAATCTTTAGTTACTTAATTAAGCATATCGGATGCCCTAATTCACGCTATAATTTATTAAAACTATCTATAGCCAGAATAATATTATAATGCTTCTAATATTATAATAAATTCAGAACAATCAGGACAACGTTAAGGACAATCTTCTAACATTCTAATCAATTTACCTGTCCTTCCACTAGCATCTCGAAAATATTCATGGCATATATCTTGGCCGTCTTCTTATTCAGTAAATTTGTATTCCTTGCAATCATGTTCAGGAACTTGGGCACCAGGTGCAAGCTTGGCAACGCCTCCAATTCCGAAGACAGAAAGAAGTGGGTGAGTGCCGATTCTATCGCAAGATTCCTTCCGATATTTATAGGATACGGTAGATTTTTCTCTGTTCTATATGTAATTCTATTTAACTGATACGGTGGGGTGATACTGCAATTGAAGGGCTCTTCCAGGAAGCTCCCCGGTTGTGGTATCTGTAAAATAAAAAAATAAAATTTAATGAATGAATAAATGTATGTACTGTAAAATCTTCACACAGCCAACAGCCATGGGAGTAAACCAAGCTTCCCTTATAGTACGTGTCTATTATAAAGAGGTGCCCATGAAAGGTAGGTAACTTCATACATTCGTAGAGGGTTAACAGGTGTTCGTTGTTATTAAGAAATTAGTACGTTCTCATGAACAGGGGGCAAATTAGTACGTTCTCAAGAAGGTTGTCCATGTCTCAAATTTAATTCTAATGTCTCTATTTTATAGGACCTCAAGGGACCAAGTAATATTGTCATTAAAAATATCGAAACACGTGTATTTTTTATTGTGGTTAATTTTTCCATGAGTGTTTGATTTGAGTGTTTCATTTTTGCCACAAAATATTTTAATTTCGAAATAAAAGAAAAAATATGTAAGTATTTTAATTTCCACTAATACCTACTTCGTTTAGCTGCTATATATTTTTTTAAATTCAACCATAAATCAATTTGTAGGATTTCCTATACTTAGTCGAATCGTTATTTATATTCTTTTGGATAATACAACATAACAAATATGTAGAAAGTAGATACCTATTGCAAAAATACATTTTTACAGACCATTCAATTTACCTCCCATTAAAGGTTTGCAATAATTACAATAGTAATCTAATTAAGTATTTATTAGTAGTATAAGTATTTAGTAGAAATACAGAGAATATATTGCATAATATTATATTATATGAAAGAAGCATGATCAAACCATCTGTTATCATCCAAAGTAAAATAAAGCTTGCCTACAAGCGCACAAAGAAAATGAATGAAAAAGTAAGTACTCAATTTGAGTTTCATTTTAGATAATCGATGAGAGTCAGAAATAAAGGTAATAGGTAGGTACCTAGATGCATGGGATTAGCCAGGGGGGGTTCCCCCCGACATCAACGAAACGAAATATATATATTTGAGAGGGCGGATGGCTGATTACATTATGGGGCAGGGGGGAAACCCAAGAGTTTGTCAAACTTCGGCCCATATGATTATTTTCTTATGTATAATATATTAAGACGTTCAGGGTAGTTTAAAAGAACTACCTGAACTGAGCATATAAACCAAGAGAGATATATTGTGCCATTACTGTAATGATCCCTCGATGAAGAAGAATTACTGTGTGGAAAGGGTTCAAATGTTACGTCATAGATAAATCTCTTGGCGTCCCAAATATTCTTCTGCTTTAATTGCTCTGGGAGAAAAAGCTTTTCAAAAGCTTTGTGTGGTTGATATTCCCTAGCCCCGTATGATTTTTTCTAGAGTTTGCGCATAAAAGAGGCGTCCAAGTGGGCCTCGGTGACTGCCTCGGTAGCGGAAGACAGCACTCCTCGCTTCGCCGGCAGAGGGGCTTAGGCTCTGCGCATTGGCCATAACTATGGATTACCGAAAAAAAAATCTAAATCGGACGCAGTTTACTCGACTTATCTTGTGCGCGCATTGAGTTATCAGGGGATCATATATGAGTCGATCATATTGTGAGGCGCGCTCGGCCCGACCCGCTGGCGAACAAGCTAGAAGCTGATAGCAATCAGCGTCTCGCTCACTCGCTGGCGGGCTACGCGTATATGGTCGCCTCATCGAGTATGTTTCCCGGATAGCTCAGCGCGTACGCTAAAACACAACACAATTAATTGTATTTTATTTATTGGAATAAACATATACCTTAGGTTGTATATATATACCCCAAAATTAACTAGGCTTTGCGTATTGGCCATATCTATCGATTGCTAAAAGATTTTTTTTAATCGAATGTAGTTAACTCGAGTTATCGTGCATAGTAACATAACTGATGCAGACCCAAAAACGATGACTGGAACAGGGCAGCCAGAATCATAAGACCCAATCAAACCAATATGAACCGGCAAACCCTAAAATCATGTGGGGACGATAGAACCACGCCAGTGTTACTTTAATAAGGCTAAGAGATCCTAACCCCACATCTGTTTAAGATCTTCAGGGCAAGCTACGCCTGGGGACACATACCAGAAGAATGAACCAAGGTCAAAATTCTATTCACAACAAAAGGCAGGCAAAAAGGACTACGCATAGCTACAGTTCTATAGACCGATCAGCCTCACCTCCTTCCTACTAAAAATACTACAGAAGTTACTGGATAAACACATCAGGGAAGAAGCATTATCGGCCAACCCCATCAGTTGTAACCAACATGCCTACAGAAAAGGGAAATCTACGGCAACCGCACTACTCTACCTCACAGACAGAGCGGAAAAGGCACTAGAAGACAAACAAATCGCACTATGTGCGTTCTTAGACATTGACTGAGCTTTCGACAACACTCCAATTGATACACTAGTCATAGGCTTGGAGAGGAAAAAAGTGGACTCCACCACGACTAGATAGGTCAAAACGATGCTCTCAAACAGAACCACCAAGGTAGCCCTTCATGAGACAAACCTGGAGGTAACCAAGACAAGAGGCTGTCCACAAGGGGGTGTGCTCTCGCCCCTACTATGGACCATGGCAGTAGATCAAGTACTGCAAAAATGGCACAGAACAGGATCGACACCCACGTGTATGCGGATGACCTGGTGATTGTTGTCCAAGGATTCTGCGAAAATGCGATTTTGTACATTATGCAAAGAGCACTAACAATGGTTAGCGAATGGTGCAGAGAAAATTAACTCTCAGTTAACTCTGACAAAACAGTACTCGTACCGTTCACTAATAAACGAACACTGAAAGAACTGGCCATGCAGAGTCTAAACGGCAGGCAGATACCGTTCTCCAAGGAGGTAAAATATCTGGGAGTCATATTTGACCAAAAACGTACATGGAACAATCATTTAGATAAAATTATACTAAAGGCAAAAAGTGCCTTGGGCATAAGCAGCAGACTGGCGGGAAAAAACTGGAGCCTCAGCCGAAAAATTTCCCACTGTCTCTTCATAGCCATAGTAAGGCCTATAATCACGCACGCCTCAGTGGCATGGTGCAACAAGGTCAATCAGAAAACTGCAATCACCAAGCTAAGCAGCTTGCAAAAGACAGCCTGCCTCATCGCCATAGGGGCAATGCCCACCACACCTGGAGCAGTTCTAGACGCTCTGCTAAACATGCCGCCCCTTTAAATCCATATACAGCAGGTAGCAAAGGCCAACATGTACAGACTAGACACCAGGGAGAAAATTAATTGGACATCAAAAACATTGAGGACTACTCTAGAGTCAGTACGCGAATTCCAAACCCTTAACATGACATCAGACACCATGCTAAATATCCCATTCAAATTTGAAAAACTCTTCCTGGTAGAACTGCCACCCAGAGATGACTGGCTTAATAATTAAATTCACTGGGAAGCTGGCAGTCTGAATAGGTACACGGACAGTTCCAAATCGGGAATGAAAGTAGGACGTGGAATTTACGGCGAGAGACCAAATATACCCAAAAGTCTAAACATGGAAAATTACGCCTCCATATTCCAAGCGGAGATTTACGCCATCATCGAATGTGTGGACGTGAACCTCCGAAAAGGCTACACCATCCAGCGGATTTACATCCACTCCGACAGTCAGGCGGTTCTGCTGGCACTAGCTTCGAACACTATCAACTTGAAGCTGGTACACAACTGCGAGGCACTCTTAAACTCACTGGGCGAAAAGAACAAAGTAGTTCTAAGATGGGTTTCAGGTCATGCAGGAATCGCAGGCAATAAAAAAGCCAACGAATTTGCAAAGACGGGAGCAATGGGGACGCTAATCAGACCCGAATCCTGCTGTTGCATATCCATAAGCCAAGCAAACCACGTGCTCAAAGAACATAGTACAGAGCAATCCCTCAACAACTGGCACAACACACCATCTGTTATACAAGCTACAGAAGTGTATCAGCTTGGCTCTTCCGCCAAGACAACGCAAGGGTTCACAAATGCATTAAGGCTATGGCGAAAATCAATAAATTACACTACGATTTGTTGCCCCATCCACCTTAATAGCGACCTAGCAACGTCAGACTTTCACCTGTTCTTCAAGCTTAAAACTTTAGGTGGACAGAAATTTGAGGCGATGACGACGTTACGGCTGCTGTAGAGGAGTGAGTATTTTGCAGGTCTTGAGGATAGTAATTTTATGGAGGGGTTAACTGCTCTGGGGCATAGATGGACTAAGTGCGTAGAGCTAAAACGAAGATTCGTTTTTATTTTATTTGCTAGGTCAGTTACGTATCATCCCGCCCTCGTATCTATGTGTATTGGTTGCTTGGCGTTTAAATAAGTGTTAATTGAAAAAAAAAACAATTAATATTAAAATAAAAATTGATTGATTGTCTGATTCGGTGTCACGTAACCACGTTTGTCATTACGACGTCATCGCGTATACGATATTTTTTCTATCGATTCATAGCCCATGAACCAAAAAAGAGCAAAATGAACCAAAAAGGGCAATCAGCGGCACACATCTATGTAGTTCCAAAAGTTTCAGGATTGTTTAGGGGTAGGTCCCTTAAACAACGTCAAATAAAGTCTCCTTTATTACAGGCGCCCCGGGGGGTAGGAGAGGGTGGGAGGGGGTTTTTAGGTAAGTTTTTCAATCGTACCTCGAAAACCGTGCACCTTAGCGACAATACTTATAAAATGATATTAAAGCTTAGTAAAAAATCCACAACTTTGTTCTTATGTTACGTAAAAACGCATACGAATATTATACGATACTGTGTCATGAGAGGCGTCGTGTTTTGATTACAAAGCACGGTGAGTTTGAATCTGGGATGATTGTGGATGAAAAAACGAGAAGTATGGATCTTTGCGCCGTTCCAAAGTGGACAAAATACTGTTAGCGATAGGTTAGAAACGCCAACAAGGGAAGTGAACCACATATATATATTGTGTTAAGTTCGGATAGGGAGATAGGATAGAATAGGGCGTGCGCATGCATTCCGACTCATCACTAAGCAGTTATAAATGGGATAAAGGAGTGATAAAGGGCGATTAGGACTATAATCGGGCTTGGCCCAAAGCACGGTAAACAGGTTAACGAGTACAAATAAGTCGAATACTTACAGTTATAAAAAATTTCCATTCACTCGTGAAATTTTTCACGGAAGAAGGGGGGTTGTGACCTGGCTGGCTAATTCCTGGATCAAAACAGTAATTTTGAAAGCACAGGTCCGGTTTTTCTTCTCCAATCTT
>JAOPUG010000037.1:16568636-16586977 GCA_027564375.1 Micropterix facetella | reverse complement strand
CTGGGGGGCCCCGGGGCGTTCTGGGGTTTGGCGGCGCCCCCGCCCCCCCCACACCCCCCCCCCCGGGCGGGGGCGGGGCCAATGGAAAACGTAGCTTTCAAAGACAGCAGGGGTAGACATTGATATTGTGTTGTCTATCATTAGAAACGATCCCGATTGCTATGTTCGGGCATAGGACGCTTCAGATCCGCGATAATTAGGTACGAATTGATGTTTTCGTAATATAGAAGCGGCCCAAGTGACCTCGAAACCATGGACAGACGGGAGGATGGAGTTCCCTTTTATGCGTATCCAAATAACACTGCTAATAGTACAATAAATCCTTATCCCTTAGTATGTAAATCTACAATCTCATCTCTACCATTATCAGAACGCCGGAGGACGTAAAATAAAATGTTAGTTTTATAAAAAAAACTACCTATTAATAATTTTAATTAGGTTGACTATATGATATGATTCTAAATAACAGGAAAAGTAGCGATATAAATCGTCAACTATAGCCCGCCCGAATCGTCAACTATAATTCAAAATGGCTTAAAACCAATTCCAAAAAAGTAATTTCAACAGTTTTTCTTGTCACCTCTATTCCAAAAATACCCATATACGCTATATACTTGCTCTAACTATTAGCCAAATCCTCCTCCAGGCCAAGTAAACCAGGAAGCACCTGCAGCAGCACCTGCGGGACTTGGATCGAATTTGTTAACACCACCTGGTGGTGCTTAGAGTCACCCAGGGAGGGCTGCATACCCAATTTGGTTAAGATCGGATCACGGGAAGTTTTCGGACGGACGAAAAAACGAACGCACAGTATGCATCAGACTATATCGCCCGTCCTACGTAGTAATACGAACGGGCGAAAAATTATTTCAATTTTGCTTTGTTTTTCTACGCAACAAAACAATACCAAACGATCGTTAGGCCCGCGTACTCCAGATGACCTAGAAGTAACAAGATAACTTCTGAATGGCCGTGGAAACTTTACACCGAATTTATGTAAAGTGTTTCTGAAATCCAATAAAGATCAGCGTGACAGATAAATTGTTTATTTTCCTCATAATATTACCTTAAAAATATTGTATACCTTCCAACGCCGTTTATGGACCCTTTCGGTTATCGGGAACTCTTGACCTAACCATTTTCATGAGCAAACGCTTGAAAACACAGAGCATCAAACGATTTTTAAGATATTAAGCTTGTTGAAATCTGGTATACTCGTACCTAATCACCGTCGGGTGTGCCTTGGATTCCAGTATACTCGTAGTAATACAATTTTAGACGAGGTATATAAATACGTGTAATTTGTGAGATATCTTGGGTCGGGAACGTAGGGCTGTTAACAAATAATACATAAGTTGCGAAAGTTTAGTCACTTCTTTGTCACTTTTGGGCACCTGCTCATTAAATACTAATAGAAGTATTAATCAATGTCAATGTCGCATATGCCACATTTATTTCAAATCCTTTTTTTTTAGTTACGGCAGTATATTTTCTAACAGGGCCTAATTCTCGTTTGCCAGTTGTACACTTTTATCCTCGGTAAGCATAAAAGTTACATATAGGAAATTACTCATATCTATTTCTAATACATATTATCAGATAGATTCAACACTATACAAAGTAAACACATTATTTCATAACGAGACTAAAATTTCTTAATTAACGCCTTTAATAACCCAGCTTTCTACCAGGCTTATATTTTGTGGAAATTCCTTGTGGTAAATTCAGAGAATTTCTCTCTCTCTCTCTCTCTCTCTCTCTCTCTCTCTCTCTCCCATGGACATTTTTACCCCACTTTTCTTGTCGTTCGCGAATGTGAACGACTCATTGGTCCATCCCCGATAAAAATATCAACCACTGGCATAAGGTAAAGAGGATGACGAGAAAATAACAGAGTTGACTCACGAGAACAGATATATGAATAACCTAACATTCTCAGGTGCACAAACACCGGATGTCGGATGACAGAGTTAGTCCGTTCCTAACAAAACGATTCAGTGAACAAGCGTTCCACCGAATTCATGACATAGCTCACCCAGTCATAAGAGAAACCAGGAATCTGATACGCGAATGTTTATATTGACCCAATATGCTACACGACGTTCAGAAATGGACTAATAATTGCATCGCATATCAGTTAAATAGTTAACGTAACAAGCCAATCGCTCACTATTGGGAACATTCTATGAGCAGGCAGATTTGATCAGATCCATTTGGACTATGTTGGTCCAATAGTGATATCACAAAGCTGTAGATACCGGATGACTATGATGGACAGAGCGATTTTATGGCCGGAGATAGTTTCAATGGAAAACGTGACAGTGGAGCCCGTAGCATGAACCTTTTTCAACATATGAATAAACAGATTCGGTTCTCCCACACCCGTAACAACAGATAGAGGCCAACATTTTAAATTTGAAATATTTAAAAAAATATCATTCAAGACCCAAACAACGCCTTACCACCCCCAGTGTAACGGGAAGGTAGAAAGACTATATCGAACACCCAAAGAAGCCATTATGGTACGAGGCAATACAACCACCTGGTCAGAGGAACTTCCATCAGTCCTCATGGGTTTACGAGCAGCTCTAGGCAACGATACGAATACGAGCATAGCATAATTCTGATATACGGAACAACAATAAGACTCCCGGGAGAGTTCTTCAGACCATCCAAAACAACAACTCTCGACAGAGCACATAAGAACGTAGAAAACTTAAAAAACCACATACAAGAACTGGCATCAAAACCTAAAAGATTAAATTAAAAAAAACCGTTTTCATAAATCCAGACTTAAATAATTACATACACTTTTTTTTCATTCGATCTAACAAAGTAAATACCATAGCGCAGATGGGATTCTACCAGCGTGTAATAGGCTGATATCACCTCAGGTCTCTCCATGCAACTTCTGATGAGTGATTAAGCGTAGCAGGCTGACGACAATTTGGACTTAACATGCTCTAAGTGCAAATTCCAGGACATCTTTTCATCCTGTAGTAGTTTGAGGAATTTCACTGATTTTGCAACTTCAACCGGATAGTTAATTTTTAGAGAATATTTCTTGGTCTTAAAACTCCAATAACCGTTTTAGATATATTTAGAGACATCTTGTTCGCACTGAAACAATCATCAAGTTCACCAAGAGATGTATTATTATTGGCAGTAAGTGTATTAATGATTTCAGCTTCAACTACAGCGTTGTGAATTTTAACGGCAAGAAATCTTTTGTAAAAATTAAATATTCGGTTAAAGTTGCAAAGTCAGGAAGTTTGCATCGTAAAAATATAACAAAATAAAAATAACAGAGAGACCACGCATTCTTCAAGTGGTTAGCATTCGTAAGCATACTCCGCTCCGAGCACATGGGCGCAATATAAACTCTCCCCAAACTGCGCCGCAAAGCTGAAAGATCAAAGAAACTCAACGAAATGTTTTGATTCGCGCGTATCGCCGCCGGGGTCATTATTTTGGCGTTTCTTATCCAAATATTTCGGAAAACATCGAGCAAATAACGTTATATTTTCTCTTTCAAAAATTGCAAACAGAGCTAGGCCATATTCGAGTACTCGACAGTAATCGTTAAGCTATGGTATTAAAATCACGTCATGAAACCACACTTCATGGATTATCCGTGCCGTTTTGTTTATTGTACGGGTGTACAGGAACAGTGGACGCTCACGTCAGCTACTTGCAATATGAGCGGGTTTAGAGGGTTGTGTGCGTGCGTCGCTGTGACTGATGCAGCTGCGTTGATCTGGTATAGAGATCATTTCGCAGTGCTGCCCGATGTAGTATATGCGGTGGCGTTTTATTGGTTATATGAGAATAGGTCATGACCCTTTACAACGGGCTGATTAGATCTTTTGTGTTCAAAATGTAAGCAAAATTAAATAAGTTGTTATATGTAGGTCAATTCGCTGTGATAAAGTGAGTTGCCACGAAAAACTTTCAATTAAAATTTTTAAAAAAATAATAGATAAGTAAACAAACATTATGGTATTAGTAGATCATTTTCTATGAGAGTCACAACTAGTTGTGAAAGAAAATCTTTCAACACAAAGGAGTAATATAAAAAATACAGAAATAACGCTGTGACTCTGGTCGCCTATATTTGATTGGTAACACTTTTTATTTGTATAATATTATACAATAAAATTGTGTAATTAAATTATCACATAAACTGTGTCATCATTCCCGGTAATTTGAGAGGATTAAGAAAGTGCAATGCGCTCTGACGAAGGTGAACAAAGTATCGAGTAGAAGGTTAAGGTTCGTGGTATGCAATTTGGGCGCCAGCTCACCTAGTCCCAGCGTCCAGTATGAACAGGTCATGCAGCTTATTGTAGTACGGCCACTCCGACTATCGCCGTACGCCAAGGGGGTTCCTGAACCGTTCCTGATAGACCGCGGTAGCTTGTATCTGGGGAGTCGTAGGGATGACTCTCTGTCAAAGACGTCCGAATTTAAATACTTACTATTTTTTTTTCGTTTTATAGTGGAATTGTCGAGGGGTCGGTATGCTGAAATGCGTTATCGTACGCGCCGAAGAAGAGGATATAGATAGGATTATGAATAGAGCTTGATAAGAAAAATAGTGGAAGGAATTATAAAAGTTCACCGACAAATAAGACATCTCCTAATGAATAAATTAGAGTTTTTATAGAATTAATGTTTTTAAGTAATATTAAATTGG
This sequence comes from Micropterix facetella, assembly GCA_027564375.1. Lineage (NCBI taxonomy): Eukaryota > Metazoa > Arthropoda > Insecta > Lepidoptera > Micropterigidae > Micropterix > Micropterix facetella. The sequence continues at coordinate 16,582,281 of JAOPUG010000037.1, read as the reverse complement.
TTATCGCCTCCGGGATTGCGTTATCCGTCCACTCTCGAGCGGCTTAGGTCACTCGCCGACCAAGTCAGACCCCCGAGTAACGAATGCCCCATTCGGCCTGACTCACTCTGCGGAGCGCATGGAATAGATTCCGAGATTTTTCGGCTATAATCCTTGCGTGTGAAATGAAGGATACCGAACGGTGGCCGGGAAGGAAACCGAATAAACGTTCATCCTGATAACAGGGTTCCGCTTAAGTCGACCCTTCAGGAGAAGCGCCTGAGTTTTCGCCGGTGAGAAGGTTAACCTCTATCGCTTACCCCAACCAAGGATCAGGTCCAACCCTGACGGCCTCTGACGGGTCTGTGAATCTGTGGATTGTATTGTAAGCAAGTTCTCGCGCTCATTTCGAGGCGATATAACGATAAAACGCCTCGGAATGGAGGGTTCGCCTGTAGCATGTGTCTTAAGACCAAACCTATTACCCCCCTCTGTTCCTAATGGGTCTGTGCAGCTTGAGCCAGATGGCCTCTCATGTCAACTCGATCAGCCCAACTCATGGGGCAGCTCCTATCCGGGATTCTCCTCGAATAGGGAATTAACCTGTTGAAACCGCTATGCGGCGGATCTGGGGAAATATCTCGGGCGGAACTGGGCGGCTGACGCACTGGCCGATTTACCGGCCATGCTGCTTAATCGAGAGACTCGAAGGGTTCTGACTACAAATATGCTTTATATAGAGCGGGGGTAGATATTTACCTTTAATATCTATCCTTAGAAACGATCGGTTAGCCAACCAATCTCGGGTGCAAACCAAGTAAAGGACTTCCCGGATCCGCGAAAAAATCGATACGAATTGATGCTTTTAAATGCAGAAGCGGCCAGGTAACGGACCTGTAACCAGACGGGTGGTCGGAGAATTTTGAGCAAATCTGGGAGTGAGGGCGCGACATTCCCAGTACCTTGCGGTAAGGGGTTGATCTCTTATGGGCCGTAGCGGAACATCGAAAAGTGAATTGTTTTATCCACAAAGTCTCTGCGTTCATCTCGGGGTGATATAACGATAAAGTTATTTGAAACATCCCGGGTTGGCGGGTTCGTCCGTAGCTTTGACACTCTCTAATGTTGCTCTTCTCGCCAGAGGTCACGAAACGTCCTACCAATGACATTTATAGGTTTAATTACGTGACTTTAAGTTTACAGTTCGTTTCACAGTAATATTTATCTTATAATATTATTTCTAGAGCATACAACTACGATAGCTTTCTATTGGACTTATCTTGTTAGTTCTAACTTATAACAAGGCCGTTCGACCCCTCGGTGTTAATTTTCCCCCGGAAGTTTATATCCGCTCAGGCGATATCAAAATTACGTCGATCTTGGAAAGTTGCGAGTCGGACGATTGATTACTCGCAAAAGCCGGTTATGTCAATAGCATTAATCAAATTTTAAGTCTTAGACAGACTTTAAATAAACAGAGCATGCTCTCCGCGCCGATAATTTTAGGGGCCTCTCTTCAAATTCGCTTCGAGAATGGGGTCCCTCGGAGGCGTTTCTGTTTAACTAAACGGATGAAGAGCCGAGGCTCATTCAAAATTCGTCAGCTTCATCGTCTAAAGACGACTCAAGTTTCAACTCACTGCGAGCTGTTATTTTCCCGAAGTAAAAACACTTCAGCGCTTAATTAAAAATAAAATAAGAGATGGATAAAAATGGCCCGGAAACGAAGATTAATTTGATGCTTTACTTTACGAAACAAGGCGAAAGAGATAAACAGTATTTTATGGTTGAGAAAGTTGGGACGTGGATGATGCGGCGTCGAACAGCGCATCGTCTGGAGCAAACTGGAATATGTCTATATTTTCTTCGTTTAAGAAGCAAACGGCGATTTATATTTATTTCTGCCTGACAATAGCTTGACTACGATTACGAACGTATATAGCAAACCGCATCAGGAAATCCACGTGAATGCCTAGACACTCAAGCTTCCGGAAGAGTATATAATAATTTACACGGTCAAATATCTTTGTTAAATCAGGTTACACCACGTCAACCTGTACTCTATTGTCCATGTTAACGGCTAGGTACTCGGTGAATTCACCTAAGTTTGTCAGTACTGAAAAAAAACGTGCTGCTGATTAGGAAGACCCCCTGTGATAACGGGATATACCTGGTCATATAAAATCATCTCAAAGTGCTTACTAAGTACAAGGAGAATGCAGATGGGCCTATACCTATCAACAGAAGACCGAGACCCCTTCTTGTGAGTAGGAACCACAAGCGTTCGTTTCCATCTCTCAGGCAAAATGCCGCTTCGGATTGACATTGGTAATCATTTCGCAGTTCGATAGGACAGGGAATTTCATTTTTTTAATGAATACAGCAGAATTACAATACTACCTGTGTCTTTATTTCAGTCCAAAGATTGTATATATCTAAGTTAATCCTTGATCTGAATTAAAATTATATCCTAGGGCGAGTGGCTGATTCTTACAGGTGGCATCGAGGGGTTACATCCAGATCCATTAATAATTGTTGAGACACATATATGGAAATAAAATGTACAGTTTAAAACAGTTTGATTTACAAAAGCTGGCAAGACTTTATGAATGAAAAATAAAAAAAATCGTGACATTTGTTGATGCCTACAATTCAATAAGCGAGGAAGATATCCTGGAAAGAGAACGACGTTTGACTGGTACAGCATTGAGCCATATCTTATAGATCTCCTTAAAAAAATGTTCTTGCTTTAGAGAACTGCGTTGGCGTAGGTATGGATAACGGATCCGTAATGACATCTGATGTTATTGGTGCAGTTCAAGAAATAATGAAATGTTGTAGAAAAGCCAAAAGGTAAACCATTTGTTCATTTATTTATATTCAATATGCCCATGCATAAACTATTCATTGAATAATTCTTTGGTCAGAGCTTCAAAGGTTATTCCAGCAAAAAATGCTATTATAACTATGAAATCAGTAATAAGTTTTGCTACGGCTTCCCCTAAAAGAATGAGTGTTTTCAAACGACATATGGAACAAGCTTTCTCAGGATTATGTGAGATTCGATGGGGCGAGAGGCATGATGGTGTTATGTAGTTTCGGGAGTCATGTCCTAACATTCTCAGGGCACTTCAAGAAATCACAAAGTGGCGGGACTGTAAAACATCATATGATGCATATTCGATTATACGGTCGTTGAGTGATGGTGAATTCTTAATTGCAATGATTTGTCTCAGCAAAATGCTCCCGATAACACGCCCTCTAAGCCTATTTCTACAATCACCCGAATTGGATTTACAGAGAGCCTAGACAAGTCCAGAGTTCTAGAAAAGTCCAGAGGTGATGGTGATACTCAGTTTACAAACCTTTTTGATGAAGCCTCAAGTATAGCTACAGAATTGGGGACTGAAATTTCTCTATCCCGTGTAGCTATTCGCCAAACATATCGTTCGAACTACGCCACTGATAGCGCTGAAGCATATTATCGGTTGGCAGTTTTTATCCCGCTACTGGACAATGTCATAAACGACCTTAAAAATCGACTGCCACCTGAAACCTTAAAAGTTTTTGATTTAAACATTCTAATGCCATCAGTAATAATAAACGACGATAGTGATCACTCAAATATAGTAGCAGATCTTGTTAGAGAGCATAAGAGTCTCATAGGATTTCATGCAGCAGAAGTTCTGGGAGAATACAAAATCTGGAAAGAAAGTTTTAGGAGGGAAAAGAGGAATAATCCCGCTTACTCGGAGCCAAAAAATATTCTAGATGTTCTAGATCTGTGCAACGAATTGATATACGCTGGCATACATTGCCTCATCCTTATTATTGCATCCTTGCCCGTAAGTGTAGCGACTGCCGAAAGAAGTTTTTCAACTCTGAGGCGACTAAAAACCTGGTTACGATCCACGATGGTAGAGGACAGGTTAACAGAGTTAGCGCTCCTGCATATTAATTTTGATATTCCTGTAGATAAAGAGAAGATAATTGAAAGATTTGCAAAGAAAAAACACAGGAAACTGCAATTTGTAATTTAATTCTGTGTACTGTTATGTACCATTCATTCATAGTTCATTTAAGAGTAAAATAAAACTTACGTGTGTGTTACTACCACACCACACCAAGCCCGTACCACACCAAGCTCCGTAGCGATGTATGCTCGCTTGAACGGTGCGTCGTTAACTTTTGAGAACTATCTAACCGCTGGCGCCACCTACAAAATTTAATATTTTTTGCGCACATATCCCAATGAAGAAGTAAAAATGGGATGGGTAGTCGCTACCTACCGTCATTTTTGCGTGAAAACTTATTTCTTTTGTGGACCACAACGTTTTACACGACGACTTTTTTCTGCTCAGCTCACATTTAAAAATACCTCAAGATCTACACGAGGACGCAGGATTCGATTGTGTAGCCATTTCGTTGCGGAGTTACAGCTGATTCTAAGGGTTCTATTTCACAAGGATACCACGGTGCCTCCACCAGTCGCGCTATCGTATACAGCTCTTTGGAGGGTACCTCATCTGGTGTCCGCTTGGTTGTGAAACCAGCATCGAAGCGTGCACGGATTATTACTGGTGGCGCCACCACGCTGATTGTGCAACAATTAATAATTACGTATAGCGTTGCATGGCGTCTGATTCACTCGGCCACCACTTGCGCTGCCAGCGACGGTTTATTATCGAAATACAAAGTAGATCATCTATTTGAGATAGTTTCTCGCAGGATATTCCAATAGACACGAATAAGAAATGCTGGGAGGAAGTTGTGGATTTATTTGTTACCGAATTATTTATTATTGGCGATTTATTTGTTGACGGTTTATATCTTGACGAGCTCGATGACATAAGCACACAAACCCACAAGTTGAATACGCTTAGCAACGGACGATGGTCTATTTTTAGAATATTTTCGAACAAAAGTGTTTTATCGTTTCAAGGCGGGACTTCATGCCTGCCTTTTTAAAGCGTTTTCACTTCAAAAATGTGTCTAGGAAAAGATGTATAAATGTGTTAGTTTTAATGCAGAGTTCGAAGAAAGTACGAACACATTCTCTAAAATGCAGAATATATAAAACAAATGGTAAAATTTATCGTAACAAGTTCAGTTATAGGGGCGATATGTTTCGGGTTGCCATTACATAAGATTGTGGATTAAACACGTAATACACAGCCCAATATCTTTTCGCCTGTTATCTAAAACTGTCAGTTTGATTGAAATCGTGAGATTTGTTTATTATTTCCGTGACGGGCGATTTCAATTATTTATCCGTTCAATCGATGATTAACATATTTCAATGATAACAAGGTTATTGACTAGACTCGCCATTTGGTGTGGAATTAAAATAATATCATTTAAGGAGATAATATGAATACACTATGTAATATTCTGATATCGTTATAGTAAACATCTCGTTATCACAGTTTGCATTTTGCATATGGCAGTCTTATCCAGTCCGCAAAAGGCTGTGGTTGAATTCTTGGAAAACGTTTTAAAGGAATAATTATGGATAATTTGGGCTCCATCAATAATGACGCAATCGAGAGTGAGGATCACTTCGTTGACGACTCGGAGAATAAGGAGTTGGTCAACGGGTCATGTTCAAACATCAAAGACCCCATGGCCCTAAAGGATCATTACAGAGTAGTGTATATTCTGTTTTATTTTTATGGAGTAGCTACGCTGATGCCATGGATTTTCTTCATAACAGCAACTGAGGTAAAATATAGATAGATATAACATTTTATTTTTTTGGTAGGTAAGTAACAATTTAAATCTTTTTTCAGTACTGGATGTATAAGTTCCGCGATGTTTCACCTCATAATTATACAATCCCATTGGGTAAAACTAGATTTCAAGCGGATTTCACATCATATCTAAATGTAGCTTCATCGTCTTCGACTACTATTTTCTTGATTTTAAACACGATCTACGGTTCTCGGTAAGTCGATATATTTGAGGACAATTTTTCATACCTGAGATATTCATTGTTTATATGACTAATACTACAATGTATTTATTGTGAGTAATGGCCCAATAGAACATCATTTGTATATATGTAGGATGAAATATAAATTGGTACATTTGGGATTAAAAAGCAATAAAATTACCAGAATACTCCAAAACTATTTTGACTGATCATTAAAGTTTTTGAGGAATAATTCTATTACCTGCTGAAAATTGGAAACACTGATGGCTACTATAAAGGGCCATTAACCCTTGTAGACTAAACCTGACTGCACAATCTTCATCGTTTAGAATTAACGAATTCAGCTGTGGCGCCCATACAAGTCGAAGGTATTTGAAATATTAATGGATAAAAAAATGTATTCAAACTATATCTTTTTCCTTTGGTGGCTATGTCTATTACTGAACGCGGGTCATCATATTGGCCATTACCATTTTATTGGCTCCAAACAAGAATGTTCTTTTTCCACCTACAAGCCAAAATGTTCTTCTTTGTCCTGTACATATTCTCCGGCTATTTTTACTTGAATTGTTTAGATGTACAATGTTGTATCTTTTGAGACGTCACATGACATGTGTGGAGTATTTGAATCTTTAACACAACTTCATTCCTGACTTATCAAGTTAGTTTATACGTAGTATCCTCCAATAGACCCTAATCACGAAAGCTTTAAGTTTACTTAACAGCGAGTTTGTAAGTGTCCAATTGTCCATCCCTGTAAAAATATTGCGAATGTGTAGCATTTAGAACTCTGATTTTCAGGCGTAGATTGATATTTCTTCTGTAAAATACCTTTAAAGATTAAAGAATGCACGTCTGGATTTTTATCTCCTTTCTCATATTCCAGTTGTCATCCAAATTGCAACCAAGTAAATAATGTTATCAGTCTTCTCCGGTCGAATTCCGCAAGCTATAGTGTTGGTATGTTTACAGACACTTTACTGACTATCATGTACTTAGTATTTGTGGTGTCTAGCTTTAACTCATATTTGTCACATACTCTTGTGACATTTTCAATGAGGTGTTGAAGTTCTTCCTTGCTGCTGACAATTACACTATCATCTGTATATCTTATATTGTTGATGTTGAAATCAAAGGCCATCGCGGTTGTTTTGACATTAAAGATAAAACGAATTTTGTAGCACCTGACGTTTCGGCAAGGTTGCAACTGTCACTTTCTAGGGTAGACTGAAGTGCTGTCAATCGTCATCCGTTGTTCTGCGGATAGGCGCCAAACCGCTGCTTTTACTACGCAGATTATAACGGTGGTTGGACAGCGGGTTTGGCGTGCGTGAATTGTGCTCGGCGATGGGCATTGAGAACATTTTAATAACATAGTGGAGTTTAAAACCCCGTGGGATATTGAAACTGCGACGAACCCACCGCCCCACCACCATTATAATATACAGTAAAAGCAGCAGTTTGCTGCCTACCCGCAGAACAACAGATTACGATTGAAAGCAATTCAGTCTACCCTGGACAACAACGGTACCAAATCGCCGAAATGTAGGGTGCTACAAACTTCACGCTGTAATTTCATTTCAACCTATTTAAAATTGTTATTTTTACGCTATTTACCTAGACCTCAATTCGGAATTATGTAGTGCTTCCTTAAGATTCAAATTATATGCAGGTGCGAAAGGGTCATTATCGGCAGGTTAGGTTTCTTCAACTATACATGACAACTATGTATATTTTCAAGGCAGGAAATTACATTGTTTTTCATTTTTATAGGTTTTCCATGAAACTGAGAATTATGGGATCATTGATCATCATCACTACTTTGTTTATAGTGACGACTGTTTTCGTGCAGATAAATACTGACGACTGGCAAAACGCTTTCTTCATAATTACAATGACAATTGTATTCATTATGAATGGTAAGTTTAAATTCACTCTTTTTAATTTTTTGATTTTTATGTTTTGGTTTTTTTAGGGGCCGGAGCAATATTCTCTAGTACGCTTTTTGGCATCGTTGGTAAATTCCCATCAAAGTATATGACAGCGGTAGTGAGCGGGCAAGCGCTCGGTGGAATAATAGCAGCCGTTGCTCAAATCCTCTCCTTAGCGTTCAAAGTCTCCCCGCAGCACAGTGCCCTAATATACTTCCTAATAGCGGATTTCATGATCCTCTTTGCGTTAATTTCATATTTGTACATCCGTAGACTATATTTCTTTACATTCCATGCAAATTTGGGACGTTCGAATTTACCTACGAACAGACACCGAGATGTCTCTCTGGTGAAAATCTTTAAAAAGATTTGGCTGAATTGTGTGAGTCTCGGTTTGGGGTTCATTGTGACTGCGTCCGTTTATCCGAGCGTGACGGTACTCGTTGAGTCACAGCACAAGGGTGCCGGAACCGACTGGAACAGTGAGTCATGCTTTTTATCAATCGATAACAATAGGTCGGGTCACCCGTAATCGTTGCCTATTTCATTTCCAGATGTTTACTTCATCCCGGTCGTGAACTTTTTCTTATTCAGCTGCGGTGACTACTGCGGGCGCATGATGTCAGGATTCCTACTGCTACCTAGAAAACCATGCTTCATAGCCATTGGATCCGCGATGAGAATCTTCGTGGTTCCTCTGTTGATGCTGTGCAATGCGCAACCGAGACACTCTTTGCCGGTGCTACTACACGCTGACTGGCAGTTTATCGGTTTAATAATCATATTCGCATTCAGCAATGGTTACTTAGCTAATATTACTTTTATCAACTCGGCTAGAGACGTTGAAGATAACGAAAAAGAGAAAAGTTCAGCAATCATGGCTGCAATTTTAGGTATCGGCATCAGTGTCGGAGCAGCGTTGAGTGTCATGTGTGTACGAATATTATAATTTTAAAACAAATGTATTATTACATAGATCTGAATTTAATGATTCTGTTAATAATTGTAAATAATTTTTTTTTTTTAAAATACCACAGAGTATATTGTACTGTTAATATTATACATAAGTAAATAAATATGACTTAGGCTTTCTTCTTTATTTATTTTATATCTTATATCTTAATAATTCACTCACATTCGCAATCATAAATCGCTCACACTCACATTCACAATGTGCGTATTGGTGACAATTCAGCGAAACTATTATTGAAAACATGTCATCGGTCAGAAATGTATTTAAGGTTTATTTTTTGTAGCACTGTGTGTTTTCCTTAATAAATATATAATAAATAAAATCAATATAAATATACAACATAGAATGTGCTGCAACCGTTATACCTTTCGATGAGTGCAAAATATTTGAGCGATGCGTTAATCCACGCTCTCCGTCATAATTTGTATATCATTCCTGAAACAAATATTGATTTGATGTTTTATTTTATTTCAAATATTGACACTAAAGTGTCAATATTTTAACTTACTTTATCTCTCGTGGCAATAAACTTTTGTCCAGATTATTGTTCACTACGGCATTGATGCATAGAGTTCGCAGCGACGGCTCAAAATCAAGTATGTGCAAATCGCTGTTATCTAGCAGTTGCTCTGATTCATCTTCGTAATTATTATCCCGCGGCTCGATATTCGATCTATTCGGGCTGGAAACGTAGGAAACATTAATTTTAATTAATTGCTTAGGAAATATTCAATTGCCGCCGACATTGAAATTCTAACCTCGTTCCTCCGAAGAGATACAATTTACTATCGAGCATAAGGCAGACTTGCCGTCTCCTTTCGCTTGGAATTTTTCCTTGAATATTGAGTCGTTTCCACTCGGCTAGCCGTGAACAAAGTCTATATAGATCGTTGTAATGTGTGCGTGTATTACTGTTGTATCCACCGAATATGTACATATCACCCTTGTATTCCCCTGAAATTGAAAACTGTAATAATGATGTAAGCATAAATAAATAAAGCATAATCCTTACAGGCCGAATGGCTTCTTCTCCCGGTGGGCCGGTCTCCGGTGGTCAGCAAAGACACCCACTCACAGGTCTCCGTGTCTAAGTAATGTACGCCCGAGTGGTATTCTTCCTTCCGGGAATAAAAATCAACACCGTCACTTCGCCCGCCGAAAATGTACATTCTCGTACCGATGGCTACGGCCGAATGAAAGTCCCTGTTTAACGGTGCGGTTCCCCTCACATGTAACCGCATCCATTCGAGCGTATCTAAATTCAGCCAGTGCACGTCGCTCGTGTATTGATCGGAGGCATCTTCAAAACCGCCGAATATAAACATTTTATTACCGATTCGGCAGGCCGAGTGCCCGTCTTTCGGAAAAGGGACATTGCCGAAGACGGTCGGGCTCGACCATTCCAGTTTCTCGCAGTCGAAACAGAAGAGTTTGTCGAATGCAGACATGTTGTTTCGCCCACCCCACATGTAAACCTACAATGATGAAATTTTAATTAGAAACAAATACAAACAGAGCTGTCGAGGAACCACGGTGTAAATAAAACTACCAGTGAGCCAAGTGAACGTCGACGAGCAAGAGGGGATATGCGCTCCCAGTAAGCGCTCAGTGATTTTTTGTTCTTTGTCGGGTTGCCTAATGTTTGGGTTATGTGTTTAAATTTTCATGTCACGCTATCGAACCTGTTTGCAATTGCAGTATGCTGAAAAAAAGAGATATCTGTCATTTTTGTCGAAAATTAGTAAGGATGGTTTTTCACTGAGAAAAATATAGCACATTTTTGGTAAAAAAATGATGTAAATTCATGGGATAATCCACCATTTTTTAGACACACCCTCCTTATGTTTGGTGAAAGGAGGTATTTATTATTATTATTATTTCTTGATGAACTAACAGCTTATGCGGTGATGTGTTCATGTCTATCATGATCACTGGTGTTGCTATTTGTCTTTTTTTAGTTTTTTAAATATTTGTCAAGCTTATTTTTGAATGTGTTTATGGTGGGTGCTTCAATAATTTCCTAGGGTAGTTTATTCCAGCTGTTCACGATTCTGTCGGTCAGGACGTGCTTTCTTGCTTCAGTTGAAAAGCTGTTACATTAAGTTTCAAGCTGTGACCTCTTCCTCAAGTGATTATTTGAATTTAACGCAAACATGCTTTCCAACTCTGGGCAGTCTTAGTGTCGCTTCAGTATTTTGTATGTCTTTGTTGCTCCGGTATTGTCAGTTTTGAGGATTTTTAATCTCTGTTCATATAGCATTTTTCTGAGAGTTTTTGGCAGTTTTGTCGCTCTACACTGTATACTTTCAAGTAGATTTATGTCCTTGGCAAGATATGGATTCCAGATTAGAAAATCATATTTGAGTAGAGGACGAATATGGTTTTGTAAATTTTTTAAAATATCGGTATCGTTAATTCTTGAAAAGCTTTCTTTATGAAGTAGTAAATTTGCCCATTTTACATCATTTTCAATATGGTTTTCCCATTTCAAGCTATCTGTTATCGTTAGCCCAAGGTCTTTTTGTGTGTTCATGGCTGTTAAGCTGATCGATCTGAGTTGGTAGTCATTTTTAAGATTGTTTTTACCAAAGTGTACAAATGTGCATTTGTTGGGGTTTGTTTTAATAATCCAGTAATGAATCCATTTTGTGACTTCATTGAGCTTCCCTTAATGTTTCACAACTCAAAACGGTATCGGCAGTAAGCTTAACATCAGCAAAGAGGCTCGTTAATATTCCAACGAGTTGGGGAAGATCGGAGATGAAATTCCCGAACAGTCGGAGCCAGCACAGATTCTTGGGGTATGTCGCTGAGCACTTCAGAAACATTTAATAATAAGCCTCCCACTCTCACTTGGGATGTACGTCCTGTTAGATAATTTTCCAGCTATGTCAGCAGTCTACCGCGTATTCCAATCGTAATATGTAGATACGCTGGTAACTGACTAAATCTGTAACGCTGTGTAAGGCTAGGCGGCAGCGGGGTGGGAAAGGGGGCGGAAGGAGTGAGGGAGAGAGGGAGGGGGTAGGGGCTCGCAGTGGCTCCTGTAACATTCAAAATTTGATCTATTTGATGGGAGCCTCAGGCGCGCTACAACCAACTAGTTTGGTGATATAATCATTGAACCAATCTAACGCTCTCTCATATTGTCAGTTTGTCAGTTTGCTGCAAGATTTAATTAAGTGCATTTGATGCAAAATTGAGTTAAGTCAGTATGGGTCTTTTTAAGTGTCCTATGTGTGCAAGAAGTAGTTAAGCATAAAATGTCTCAAAATAAGCTTTTATAGACGTATTACTAAAATGATTTCGTAAAATATGTTGAAAATGATTTTGATAGTCTTAAACAGATTTAAATTTATTTTCGTAAAGCAAAGTCTTGAATAAATGTATATTTAACGTCTCTTTATATTATAAATGTTACTGAAAACCACAATTATAATTTTTGATAAATTTATTTACCTAATATCGCTCATTTCATTTCCTGATTATTTCTGTAAAATTTAGTATTTAGTTGTAAGTATTTCATTAGTTTTTTTTACATAAATTTTTCCTCTAACTATCTAAGGTTTGATTATGTTTTAAGTTGATGTGAAATAATATTCTTTTATACTATTTTATTAAATATGAAATAAAATTTGTAGAATGTCTTTATAATCTAGTCGTTCAACTTTAAGTTGTTCGGCTATTTAATTATGTGAATTTTATCGCAATTTTTTGATTTCGCAATACATGGATTGTGTTTTAATTATATTTTATGATGTTGAATGCTATCACGGCAAACTAAGCAGAATGCATTTTTGTAATAAATCTAACTACAACTACCTTATTTAACAATAAACGATTATTCTAATCCGAATTATTTTTAAAATCTTCTGTCCATTAATTATATTACTGAAAAAGACAGAGTAAGCTAGTTACCTCAAAAGTAGACAAATGTAACATAACGACCATGAAGTACCAATATATTTTAAGTTTTGATAAGTACAAAGCGTAGAAAAATAAAATTTAGTCAAGAACATCTAATATTCATAAAAAATATATGTAGGTCTAAGGTATTGGTACTTCACGATCGATATTCTTATTGCAAACAAACCGTTAATATACCCATTCTGCGATATGTGATGCAAGTTCCAATTTTATATTAAAAATTTACAATGACAATGAACGAATGCGACCGTAAAATGTGGCAAATATTCAAATCTCTGTGTTTCCGGTTCGTTAGGCTCGTCGCCGCTGGATGCCGCTTGGTTCTGTTTTGTTTTTCCTTTTGTTCCCTGTTTTATTTTCCGCAGGGAGGGCGAAACACGATAGCGCTGTGGCGCTGCGGTCTTCCCATTTGTTTGTACCCATTTATGTTGACTGTGTTTTATTCGGATTTTGCGTCGTTTCACAAGTTTGATTGGATTTTTTTCATTTTTAATACTTGTAATGTAATAATGCATGCATAATTACATTACAATATCCAACATTAGATTGTCGTAAATATTTCATATCGTCGACTAACCTTGTGAACGTTGTAAATCCATTTTCGGTTAAACATGTGATATTTACACAACTAGATAGAAAAACAATCCATGAATGCTCCTGTAAATCACTTATATTCGTATCATGGCTAATAATAGCACTAACGCCTCACACAATAGTAGAAAAAGGGTAAATCTTGTATATTTTTGTATTGACAGCCATAAATTCAAGTGCTCGTTGTAGTCACTGGATTTTTAACAAGAAATCAATAGTTTATAGGTTTTCGAGAAATTTAAAAATTTGACTAAGATAAACAATATGATCTTATTCTATTGGTGATTCAACACATTTCCATCTCCCCGCAAT
>JAOPUG010000037.1:16168306-16182753 GCA_027564375.1 Micropterix facetella | reverse complement strand
GAAGTTCCCCCAGGTTCCTCTTTGAGGAGGCTGCCAGATAGGGGCTGAGCCTTGAGTCGGGCTGACCGGTGTGACAAGATAGTCATATGGCCCGAGCTGCACAGCCCCATTAGGCCCCATTAGGACGTACAACAGTGTACATGACGTAATCGTAAAATCGTTGTTCCGGCAAAAGCTAAAGTCCGCGAAAAAAAGGGAAGCGTGTCTTACGGCGATGGCATCAGCTGGCGCTGCCACTCAGACTGGGTCGTAAGCGGCGTCCAACGATGTCCTGTTACCAGCTCCAGCAGGAGAAATGCCACCACTCGTCACGGCGATTGTCGCTCCTGCTATCGAAATATTTACGGATGCAGTGGAAACTCACACACATCAGCCGCGCGATGATGGATTCGTAACGGTGGAGCGACGGAGAAGTGTCCAAGACTTCGGCTCGCAGCAAATGCAGCGCAGCAGGAAAGAGTGACTCCAGCCGGTGAGAGCTAGTGCGACCACGATCGCGACTTTACGTCAGCGATCTTTTTGGGACAGGCGTGCTTTCATCGAGGGTTGAGCACAAGACGACAATACCTTTCAAACTGTGGAAAGAACGCGCTACATTCACGGGTGTTCTTTCGATGTAGATATCACGGAAAATGACATTAAATCGTATATTTGTAACTGAATTCAGATCGACTACACCATCGCGAAATTTAAGGCAAAAGGGACTTACAATTCTTTCAAGATAAGTGTGCCTGAACGATTGTATGAAATTTATTTGGATGGCGCTATGTGGCCAATGGGCTTAAAATTTAATAGATATGTATTTGTGAAGCTAGTATAGTCGGAAGAAAGCTGACTGCAACGGCGATTTAGGAGGGTGTCCGATGCTTATTATCGGAACATCAGAGGCCTCAATACTAAAATCAGTGAATTTAGGGACAACATCCTTATCAACGATTTCGAAGCTATCGCCCTGGCCGAAACCGGGTTAGGAGACACAGTTGCAGCGACGAGCTATTTTCCGGTTGCTTTTCGACACGGTAGAGGATGTCTATGTAATGGCTTTACGTAATGGCATTGAGATGGAGTCGTCATGCATCTCCCAACTTGAGTCTCAACCTTAGTATGTGTGAGTTAAAGCGTTTTTTTTTCTCGAAAATATAACATGTATGTGTAGTTCATTTTGCACCAAGAATAAAAGCAAAAACATATTTTATTTTTTTCGACTCGGTGGAAAAATATTTTTCTAAATTCAAGATGCGAATTTATTAATTATGGGTGACTTTAAATTTAATTCAGTACCTGATGTAAGGACAGACTATAATGTATTTTTAAATATATTCAACTTAAGAAACAATGGAAATTAAGGAAAATTTAGAGTTATGTAATTTATCTAGAATAGATGTATTGAAGCAGCTCCCCAGTCTAGTTACTGAAGAAGATAGTTATCATCCCTCTTTATGCGTCAACATTTCATTTAAAAAGAAGCGCTAAAAAGGTTGTAAATAAATTCGCACCTGGATCGGACAGTCTGGCTTGAGATTTGAGACGCGGGAAACATCAAACCCTTGAATGCAAATTGCGCCTAGCGCATTCAAAATCGTTCACAACTTGTTAAAATAGCAATGAATCTGATGACAACTTTTATTACATCTTTAACTCTTTAATGGATGAGTAATTCCCCCGTGTAGCGAATAAGACTGCAGCTGTTCGTAACTATCCCAGATAGTTTACTTCGGAAATTGTACAATTTCTACGCTTAGAATATAATTGCAAGCAATGGAAAATCTGTAAAGATCCACATACCCTTTTAGGATAGAAATTAAACAATTGATTAATATTGCTTTTTCGGAATTTGCAAACAAATCTGAAAACGACATATCAAACTATTACTAATATTTTTGAAGCTACTTGAAAACTTTTAAAAAATATTCTTCACGTCCGAACTCGATATTATACCAAGGAAACTGGTATAAATGAGAGGACAAAATTGCTGAATGTTTGCAGGTTACTTTAGTCGATATATAGTCTTATAGAATTGACCCTTGATGTTAATCTGTTAAATATGGAGGCAGATATTAATCTGCCGGTGTTTCATATACTGAAGATTATTGGAAACGATGTGACTCTTGGTTTTTAAAAACCCATCCTTAAAAAGCCATTTGGAAGGACAGTATTCCACCGTGTATAATTAATTATACATTGTGGCAGAGAGTTATCTATTGACACCACTGTTGCACATATTAAATTTGTGCTTAAAACAAGAGTGTTTTCCTTCAACACTCTCCTTCAAGTGGCAAATTACTCGTGTCACATCGGTCCATGAAAAGAGAGCCTGGAATAAAATGCGAAGTTATATACCAGTAAGTGTGATAAGCTCATCCACAAAATTATTTGTGTCGATACTGCAAAGATATATTCAAACATTCGCCGAGCCATGTTTGTCTGATTGTCAACATAGTTTCCAAAATAAGTGGTCGATATGCGCTAAGATGCCGCCAATGCCTTGAAGAGGTCTGCAAGTAGATGTTGCATATCCCGCCATGGCCAAAGCATTTGATTTGATGAATCGCGATATGTTATTACAAAAGCTTTTTAATTTAAATTTTTCTACACTATTAGTTTTTAAAGTCTACCATTTTTAAAGTTTTCTCAGGATACCAGCAGGCGCCAATCTGTCCACTGTTTTATTTATAATATTTAAAA
The DNA here is from genome assembly GCA_027564375.1 of Micropterix facetella. Taxonomy (NCBI): domain Eukaryota; kingdom Metazoa; phylum Arthropoda; class Insecta; order Lepidoptera; family Micropterigidae; genus Micropterix; species Micropterix facetella. The sequence continues at coordinate 16,180,068 of JAOPUG010000037.1, read as the reverse complement.
ATGACCTACCCATGCACATTAAATATTCCAACTGCTTAATATTTGCGCATGACTTGAAAATATATAATGTACGAGTAATACATACACTTACAGATGCAGACAATAAGCAAGACGACATAAATTGCTTCGCTAATGAGATCTCGAAAACAAAATGGAATTTAACGCTAATAAATGTCCTATTCCTATAATTTCGGCAACAAAGAATCCAATTCGACACTATTATGCAATTTATACTAATCCAATAAGTCGATCTTCTGAAATAAAGGATCTGGGAGTTATATTTGATGAGCAGCTGAATTTTCACACCCACATGTTAAAAACTTCGCGCAAGCAAAATTTTCATACATACATGCAGACATTTCAATAATATTAATGTAAGAATTTGATTATATAGTACACTTATTCGAAGTATCTTGGAATACAACTCTGTTATCTGGTCAAATACACCCGGAAATACGGATAGTGCGTATCCAGAGATTTTTTTTGTGATATATTTACTTTCGACAATTCGGTTTCTATCCCGTGCTCTATCCATGTAACTTCATTTTAGGTATACACTTGAATTTCGTAGATGTATTGTAACCATTATCTACGCCTATAATATCATCAAAGGGAATATGTATATACGACAAATACTTAAAGTTGTTACTGTACGCGCCGGTTAACTATACGGTGATGTGAAATGATCCATTATTCATAGAGCCAGCACAACGTACAAATAGTACAATTGATAGACCGATTGGTATAATGAACAAAATATTGAACAGTCTACCTTCCAAAATTGGCATTTTTAACACTTCTCTATAAATTGAACAAGTAACGGCCTCTTCAGTTAAACATATCACTAATACTAGTTTTTAAAACATTGTAAAATGTATGTCTAACTATTTTCTTGTCAATATTTACTTTAATATAGTATTAGTGTGAGTACGTAGCGCATTGGCATTGCTTTTTAGCACACACGCTGTACTGTTAGTTTACTTATGTTTGTTCAAATAAATGAATAAATGAATTATCATACTTTTTAACTGCAAATATTTTTGTAAAAATTGGCCTGTGGTCAGAGGAACCAACGCGCCACCATTGAAGGGTCAGCATCTTCCTTGCTGCCTGATGAATAACAATAAAACTAGAGAATCTTGATTAATAGCAAACTTATCGAAAGTATTCTGCCGATTTTGGCGCCAAGCCATTTCTTCCATTCCCGATAATTTATATCTCTTTAGGCTTCAGAATGAACGAAAATAACGAACCATGTTGAAAAAAAAGTCTCAGCATTTTTCCTTGCTGGTGAAAGTTGCCTTTTTGGCATCCAACTCAAGTGTATAAAATAATCAGGCAAGTTCATTAAATATCTGTTCTACTGGTCGGCCGGAAGAAAAATAGTAGGCCACGCCAACCGCCAAACTTTTTATGGCTACGTGGAGCCTGGGCTATAATGGCCGTTGTGTTTAGGTCGGCCTAGCTCGCGGAGCAACTCCTATTCAGGAGCCTCCCCGAAGAAGAGGGACCAACCCGGTGAACCCGCTGTGCGGCTGACCCGGGGACGGGAACTCTGGCATGACCTGGACAGCTGGCGCAAGGTTTGGGCAACTAGCCGTATTGTCACTGTTTGATTCTGAAGGAGTTTAGAAGTGTAAGCTTCTTAAGACAGCGGGGGTAAGTAGGTACCTCTAATGCTTATCCATAGATATTATAGTATGGGCCATCCGATCTCGGGTGATAGTTGCCGAGCAAAGGCCGCCCCGTATTCGCTACAACCCAGTTAGGGATACCGCTTTAGAGGTAAAGGACCGCGCAAGCGACCTCGGACCTGTGACCAGACCGGGAATGGAGGAATCTGATTCGCATCTGGTAGTAACGGCGCGAGGGCTTGAAAATTCCCAGTGCCTCACGGTAAGGTGTTGGTATCTTACGGCCTTAGGTGGAGCTTGGTACGTAGATGGTATCACGCCCAAAGTCTCTGCGTTTCGCCTCGGGGTGATAGAACGATACATTTCGTTAAAACTCTCCGGGGTGGACGGGTTCGCCCGTAGTAGTTGACACACCACAATGCCCGCATGCGGTGGATCATAATGGTTCCGTGGAGTCTGGGCTATGATGGCCGTTAAGTCTTTTGGTCGGGCCAGCTAGCGGAGCAGCTCCTATCCAGGAGCCTCCTCTAAGAGGGACCAGTGAACTCGCTGTGCGGGCAAACCGGCCGTGTTGTCACTGACTAATGCCTGGAGGAGTTTAGAAGTGTATGCTTCTCTTGAAAGGGGGGTAAGTAGGTACCTCACGTTGCTTATCCTTAGAAACGTTACGTGGGCCACCCGATCTTGGGTGAAAGTTGCCGAGCATTGGATGCCCCGTACCCGCGATATTCCAGTAAATAATGCCGTCGCTTGAGTAGAGGACCGCGCAAGCGACCTCGAACCCGCGACCATACGGGCGGTTGGAGGAATCTGACCAAATTTGGGAGTCAGAGGGTGAGGCTGCCCGCAGGGTGGCAATTACCTGTGTCTCGCCGTAAGGTGTTGGCCTTTGAGGGGCATGCAGTGGAGCTTGGTACGTAGATTGTCTATATCCATCACGTCTCTGTGTTTCGCCTCCGGGTGATATAGAGATAAAGTTCGCTGAAACGCTCCGGGGTGGCCGGGTTCGCTCGGAGCAGTTGACAATCAAGATTGCCCCCATGTGGTCGGGCAGTTCACTAGTGATCGCCGCTCAAAGATGAGCTATGGTTACAAAAAATAAACCATAACTAGGAATGCTGACTTTAGTAAAGTATTATGATATGAGCAGTACCTTTGTGAACAGTACAAACACTGACAAGATTCATTGGCCAGTTCAATAGGTATGGCCGCTCAAAGATTCAGATTCAGATTCAGATCAGATTCAGATTCAGATCAGTTTATTCAGTGTAAATACATTTGTACACATACTGAATGTCAAAAGACAATACTTTGTTCTGTTTATTTTCCCAGTGAGTTCTACAAGTAAATTCCAATGGCAAGAACCGTGAAAGAAAACCAGTGACCACTTTTTTGATATTGTCAAATACAATTAGGATTCTATATAATTCAAAAATATTGTATTTCTTCGGTCCTTGTTTTCATGTCCTCGATGTTCCCGTGAATTGAAAACATGAAACAGAAAGAAAAAAGACAAGCAGAAAACAAGTAATTTAATAATAAACCCTTTATGTATTGAAGTGATCAATACAAAATAAAAAATCCTAAATTTCGACGTAGGACAATCGTCTTAAAATAGTCAATAAGGACAAATATAGCATTTTGGTTATAGTAGGTACTTAAAATGACTGTTCAGTATTCTCGTTTACTTAGCCTGGAGGAAGATTTGACCAATAGGTACCACAAGCATATCGTACATAGGTATTTTTGTAATCGTGGGGACGAGGAAAACTTATTGGAATATGTTTTAGGCGATTTTAGGTGCTGCTGCAGGTGAATCCTGGTTTATTTGGCCTGGAGAAGGATCTTACCAACAGATAGAGCAAGCATAGCCTATATGGGTATTTTTGGAATTCCTTATTGGAATAGGTTTTAAGCTATTTTGGATGTCAGGGATTACCAATCACGAGACGGCTCAAAGTTGCCGATGTATATCGCTACTTTTCCTGTTATTATAACTTTACAGATGACGCTTTAGATATCTTGGTCTAATATTAGACTAGGTTCAATGTTTTCTTTTATTTATGTATCCGCACCCCATACTGTTATTATTATCATTAGATTATTATTATTATTTTTATCACAGTATAAGTTAGCATATTTTTAACTTCTATTGACTGTTTTTGCTGATTACTACATTAATTTTATTTTAATGAATTTTACGGTTAATTATTCAATTCATGTCGACTAATAGTTTACTTGACATTTAATTCTATTATTTCTAAATATTCGTAAACTGACCTGAAGTTGCGAGAGAAGGAAATTATGATTCAGTCTTTAATCATCGATGAATTGGAATTTATTAGGTACGTATCGTCAATTAATACAAAGTTTGTCCGGAAAGTGTGTATAAAAATTGGCAGAAGGACTTGAAGCGAACCGGAGGGGCGCTCAGCCGGTTTCCTCCGCTCTATACGATTCCCACTTAGCTCAATCTGAGCGCAAGTTGGGTCTGTTACTCGGTCTTTGCAATTAACTCATTTCGTACCTTCCGTCGGCATGGAGCTTTGACTCATTGAATGCACTAGTGCTGGGAAATTCTGCTTTTTTCAAAAGCCGATGTTTCTGCTTCTGCTATTCTAAAGAAACATGCTTCTTAAACTGCTACAAAAAGCGTCAGGCTTCGCAGGCGCAATACCGTAAAGTACTTTCTTTTCACGGAAGATGTGCGTGCAAAACAAATGCTTCGACACAGGAAAGGGGGAACTGCGACTATAAAATAAGCTTATTTCGCAGCGCAGTAAACGCTATATTAAAACAACACAAATTCCAATGTTAAAATATAAAACCGACTTATTATGTAAGAAAAAGTTTTATTTTATTGGAATAAAGAGACAAAAGAAAAAACATTTATTATTTTACACCACGTTAGCCTTAACAAATGTTAACATGCTAACTTTAAAAGTGTTTAGGCTTGTACTTAAAGTGACGAACAGTCGCTAAGGGTCTGACTCCTCGCCGCGAGAGACTGGGAATTTTCAAACCCAGTGGGGCCCCTCGCGCCCTCACTACACATCTGGTCAGATTTCTCCGGCCTCCCGTCTGGTAGCAGGTTCGAAGTCAATTGCGCGGTTTCTACCTCAAAATAGTGTCAATTCGTACCGAATTTGTCACGGATCCGAGGTGTCCTTTACTCGGCTTGCCACCCGATATTGGGTGGCCATCAGATCGGTTTAAAGGATAGACCTATTGAGGTACATGTCTACCCCCCTCTATAGATAAACATACTCTTATCAGACTCCCCCGGCTATTCGTTGATTGAGCACCGACCAGTGCATCAATCATCCAGCGCCGCCCGAGGAGTTCCCCCCAATACGCCGCACAGCGGGTTCACCAGCTTAGTCCCACTTCGGGGAGGCTGCCATATGGGAGTTTAACCGTGAGTCGGGCGGACCATGATAACACAGAATTGGCCATCAGGACCCGAGTTGCATGGCGCCATTATTCCCCAAAAGTAACCGACAGCTCAAAGCCACGGATTGCAACTCTCCCTCTCACTCACAGCAGGGTATAAGCAGTCTTTCTATCTCTCTCTTGTTGCTCGACCGCGGGCTCCGTTGCTGCCTGCTCACATTGCAGCCAGGCGAGCAAGTAGAAAATAGCGTGTACCGTGTAGCGTGTTACCCCACTTTAAAATAGCATGTTAATTTTTTCCTAGCCCGAAGCATGCTTCAGTAACATGTTTAACACAGATGAGACGGTTAGTATACTGCGTTATATTGAAGTTTCTTTATTTAAGTTAACCGATTACATGCTGGCGGGCGGTGCCAATGCGTGGCACCGCCAAACGTTACAATTATATGTCGCGACGCGATACTTGGCTAAGTGGTGTGAACTGGCTCCTTGAATGATTCGTGGTGAAGTGGATGATGTCTGATCTGATTGTACTGGCTTATATACTCGTCTTTATGGCGTCAATGTATTATTCTTTATTATTCTTCTCCTCTCTATACTATTATTCTTTATTATTCTTATACTTTTGGCCCAAAACTCAATTACCGTAACTGAACAGCCCCCTTATTTGATCGATTTGGACCCTTGCCATTTCATTGTCTTCCCAAATTGCAACATGGCGCTTCGGGGGCGGCATTTAGGGAATGCAGAGGATATCAAGGCAGCAACGACGCAGCAGATGAAGAGCCTTACAATGGAAAATTACATTTGCATCTAGGTCTTACGCAACTTAAAACAAAGCTGTAAAGAAGATCACGCAGTGTGATCTAACTATATCAGCATAATATATACTATCTTTAATTGTTTTTTGTTTATTGCCGACGCCACAAAAAACAATTCGTATTATTCCCATCGGTAAAAGTGCGAAAGCAAGCATATTGCGATATTTGAATTCGTGATTACGCGTAAACTATTCCGCGAGCAAAACACAGATACGATATATGAACAGTTTATGAAAGAAAGTATCTAAATACATTTTCATATGCGTATTAGTGCACTAATTATGCATAATCAGGATTAAAAATTACAAAAAAGCAAGCAAGCAAAAAGGAAGCGAAAACGACCAAAATATCTAAACAATTATAAAATAAAGTCCCCTAAAAGCGTCTGTCTGTCTGCCTACCTGTTTGTCGGTGCGGCTTTCACTGTTCATTAGACTGTCTTTCGACGAACATTTATGTGTTAATTATATAATATATATTAAAATGGAACAGTAGCAAATTTATTGTTAAATTATTGAAAAACTGACGTGGCTTTTAGACATTCAGTCCAACCCTTAGATCACGATAAATTAATTAAACCGTTGAACAAATTCAAATTTAGTATCCACTATTTCTTAGGCCGTCTTACAACGAAGGCTAAACTATACAGAGCATCAGTATCTTTAAAGGGGGGCTGAGCAGTGTCGGTTTAAGTTAATTGAGTGAATAAAAAACGGTTACGCATGCGAATTTTAAACTTTTTTGACGTAAAATACTAAAGCCTACATGAATTACATATTTCTATTTGGAATTTAATATAAGTAAGTCGACTATTGCATATTTTTAAATGGTACATTTATTTCTCGAGATATGAACAAAGAATTCTTCTAAACAACATTTAAAAAACTAATCCAAATTCAAAACTAATTTTCACTACAACCCATTAATCCTTACAAAAGTGCTGCATTTATTTAGCTAAAGCATAATGTACATAGGAATGCTATATACTTGCTCAGTGGCTACATCAAACTCACTGGGTGCTGGGTATTTGTTTTTTACGGGCTGTCAAATGGGCCGGGTTCATTGATCCGGTTTTCTGGATGTGGCGTCGCAGGGCTGAACGCATTGTGGCACGTATCTGCTGATTTAGGCACCTTAAGCGTATACGGAAGCCGTTTAACGGCGTCTGCCTTCCGGTGCTATTCGGAGCGCTGCTCTCACGAAGGAGACGCTGCTGTGGACTGCAGGCCGGACGACGGCCCTAATAGACACTACTAGATTGCGCGACAGTACGGAAGGGGCTTTCGACGGGTTCTTAAGCAGTTTCTGCACCAGAGTGCACCAGGTCTGCCATCGTGATAATTATTTCCTCATCGAGGTCAACATCTGGGTCGAAGAGGGATGAGACATGCGACATGAATTCTTCAACCAAGCCTGCTTATACGCGTATGTCTGCTTATACACTTATGACTGACTGCCTGCCTATACACGGCTGTGCTGCCAAAAAAATATTTAACTTCTGATTCCTCAACCACTGCCGCGAACACCACGGCTGCCGAACGGTGACGTTTCACATACGTGTCATAATACTAATACCAGAAAACCAAAATACGCGCACGTCTGCTTTTTTACGTATCACGTACACAAAAAAGAAGAGGCGTCGTGCCTAGAGAGTTGGGCACATGGAATACTTATGCAAGAGAGAGAAAGCGCGTCCAGTATCACTCGCAATCAATGCCAACCAGATAATAATATCCAAAAAAATCTGAACGTAAAGCTCATCTACTTCGCTAAATAGGACACTGAAACAAATGAAAACAGAGGAATGTGAATTTTCAGGCTACTATTACGTCAACAACGACAAATTCATGCCAAAGAGTGGGCCCTTTTTTATTTTGGTAAATAGCATCCGCTTACACGTCCCCGTTTGCTATTTCATAAAAAAAACTAATTTTGCAAGGGTATCCATTTCTTTGGCGAAAATATCCCGTTCGTCGGGTTGTGTCTTGTAGTTTATTTGGGTCACGGGAGACCGAAGTAATAATATGGCGCTATGCGTGTGTAATTCATGGGGATAATATGGAATTATGAGTGACGAAGGGAACGACAGCTACTTTTACGATAATCTTTCCTTAATTCTAAAGAAGTGGAAGAGATCGCGGATGTGCAGAGTATTCAAGAATACAAAATAAAAATATATCGATTTTTTTTATATGTGGTAATTTTCAATATTGGCATTTATTTGGTGATTACAGTTTCTATGCCATATTTTATATGAAATCGAGGACTATCGCGGTTGTTTAACATTATAAATAAGATTAAACGAATTTACCGCGTTGAGTTTTATGCACCTGACGTTTCGGCGATGTTGCAACCGCCGTTCTCCAGGGTAAACTAAAGCGCTATTAATCGTCATCTGTTGTTTTGTGGGTAGGCGGCAAACTGCAGCTGTTACTACGCAAATTATAACCGTGATGGGGCGGCTGGTTCGGCGCGCATGAAATTTGATAATCCGTCGTGCACACAACACTCACTGCATTTTGTGCTACGTCCTTGTGCTAGACGATGAGCATTGAGATCATTTTAAGAAGAGGATTCCACGTAGTAGAGTTTGAAACTATCGTCTCTATTGAAATTCGCGGTTCTTTTTCTTATTTCAATAGCTTCCCGGATCATGCGCGGTAAGTAAAATTGTTATTTGGATAGCACAATGGGATTTTGAAACAGAACCCAGTGGTTAGTTCCGCTATTCAATATATGTTCGATCGCCGATTTTTCTCTCTGAACATTTTTAACCGCTTTGATATGTTCCACGAGTAGCAATAGGCCGTGACGATTGACAGCGCTTTAGTCTACCCTGGGTTAGCCTACGTTGGAAAAATGAAACGACCCAAAGCCACTAGACTGATGGACTGATTTAGCTATAGGTAAGGTGTAAAATATAATTGAATATATTTTTACTTCAGTTTAGAACAGTTTAAGAATACATATATTCAAATTTATTCAATGTTGAGCATAAGTGCTGCACGTGCTGTTTCCAGTTTAGGTTTTCATCAGTGGTAATCTCAAGAAATTTAGTATAGCTCGCAGTTTTTACTATTTTTCGATTAAAGTCAATATTAAGGTCGAATGGCTACAGTTGACTTGGGCAATACTGTATAATTTTGGTTTTCTTTGCATTTACACATAAGTTTAGTGAACTCAACCATTCTATTGTGGTATTAAGAGACTCTTCAATGTTAATTTTTGGTGAGGTTAACGGATTGTTTTGCAATATAATGTCGACAGCGGATAAAACGTATTTGTACATTGTCAGGATTGGAAGAGTAGAAATAAAAGTGGCCCCAGAATATTACCTTGCGGACTCCCGCTTTAAAGTGCGGTTCAAAAAAATTTTCGTTAAAAACTTTTTATGGCATATAACACTTTGTGGCCTGTTTGAGAGATAAGATTTAAACCACTCATTTGTGTGACCACTTATTCTAACAGTATTGAGTAGATATGTTAGTTTATTATAGGATACGCTATCAAATGCTTTTAATAGGTCTAGAAATACAGCCAAAGTGGTCTGTTTTTTGTCTATTCCTTGCAGTATTTCTGTGAAGAGATGATATATTGCGCGCGTCGTTGACTTTCCCTTTCGAAATCCATTTTGTTCTTTGCATAAATTGTTATGTTCCTTCAAAAAGTTTAGATGGCGATTTTCTATTGCTTTATCGAAAAATGTTAATATATTTGAAAGAAGTGAAATAAGCCTATAAATATTTATATTGGTCCAATCACCCTATTTTTAAATAAGGGCTTCACAATCGCAGATTTTAATATCTGAGGGTAGCATGTATATGAAAACAATTGATTAATTAAATATGTAATGGGTGAAGTTAGAATATCCAAGCAATGTTTTAGTATGCATACATGTATTTAGTCTGAGCCATAAGATCTTGTGATTTTAATGATTTAATTTTTTTTACTTCTTCAGAAACTGGTTGAATATAGAAGGATGGTACAGAGGAGCATAAAGAGAAACTAGGTTGAGATGTTTGTAGATTAATTTTCGAACTTCCGATGCTGATGAAGAAAGTATTCAATGCATTCGCTACTGTGGCGATGTTATTCATTACAACTTCTTGCGACCTGGCACAACAATTAAGATAAATGTGCACTCTCAAGAACTGGAGAAACCCTTGATTGAAAACCCGAGCCTGGTCAATCGCTCTCCGCCACTGCTTCTGTACGACAACGCACAACCACACACTTCGCAATAAACTCATCTTCACCCAATATACTCGTCAAACCTTGCTCCAACAGATGTATACTTTTTTTCTGGATTTAGATTACTTTTTTACAGAGGAAAAAAATTACTCCGAAGAGGCAGTGAAAAACACGTTCAATGCATTCATTGCTTGCTGTTTTTAATGGTATTACATTAATTATCCAACTCCCTTTAAAATCGCAAAACTGAATAGTTACTATGGGCCATATTTCGGTTAATTAAATATATATTTTTGATACACATTTTTTTGGTCTTAATTCGTGTTAATTACTGCATATCGAAAAGTTTAATCGTTAACATTTTTCGTCGCGGCTAGAAGGTAAAAAATTATTCTGAAACTAACACGCGAACATGCTACATAACGTATAGAGACCGCACTATAAACCCCATTCTACGCCTAATAAAGGCTTGATTTGCGGCTTTTTTCACTGTTATTGTAAAGCAAAGCTTAACCGGAAACTATAGGCGTTAAATTAGAAAGGAAATTTGGATTATATTATAGATATTTTTGAAATTTGGACCTTTTGTCCAGTGTCGCAACTCGTCATAGTAGTCTCATCTAATGCGTAATTGTGCAGTTTATCGATCTGCATAAGTGTACTATTTCACAATTGTGTTGGAAATAGTTTAGCAGAGACATTATACTACAATAGGTACATGTGCTGAAGAGTTACTTACAATTTTATTTATTATACATGCTTGAATTTCGCTATTATTCCTTGAAGAACATTACTTAAAACTGTAACAGCCTTAGAAATAAACGCATTTTAAATTTGAACAACGAGTTTAACGGCTGTTTAAAAAATAACGTGAGAAATAAACGTCGTTTAAGCATAAGCGAGCGTTGACCAACTGTCGAAGAGAGCTCAGCAATGTATGGACCTTAAAATGCCGTTGACCAACAGACTGGGCTAGTTTTAGGGCGCATTATAGACGAGTGAAATGCCAGAGTAAAAAGTCTACTTGTATCTGAATATGTTGTATAGTTAAACGGAACTTAAAATGCATTTATTTCTAACGTCGGGGAACCGGCGGTCAACAGCTCTTAACGTTAATGTTCCGAGAAATGGACGTGTATGCATCTTCGGCGTGTCAGGTACCTAAAAATTCACCCTCGCTTGACATAGCGACGGAAGCAAGGTTTCAGATTACTCGGTCGCGACAGATATTCCTTCATCTGGGCGTGCATACACATTGAGAGCTGACAATCGTTCCATGCGATAAAGTAATGTAAATAAAACGTCGTATTAAAATAGTGATTATATAAGGTTACATAGTATTAGGCGGGCACTGGCGTTAAGCCCGACCTGTATCAATAAAGTTGGCGACACTACAAGCCAATTTAAAGTAATATTATTTAAATATATTCAATACATATGCAGATGTATCGTGAAGTATCCTCGCGCGCGTTTGGGTGAGAAAGCGAAAAGGCTGACAGTGCTGCACCAAAATCCTATCCGAGCGCTTGCTCGTGAGTCACACACGTACCCAATAAAAAAAGCACGATTTCTACGAGATTGAAGTTTTAATAAGTATGATGATGATTGGAGTGATGTATGATTGGACACCAGAGATGCTGACATTGTATTTAAATGCCTTCCAGCATACACTTCCAGACCCCAGTACCCTCGCTCGTTGGAGCTATTCAGAGGATAGTTCATG
>JAOPUG010000037.1:16094328-16107927 GCA_027564375.1 Micropterix facetella | reverse complement strand
ACCAGTGCATCGAGCAACCATCCGTCTGAAGTTTTCACCCGAGCCACCGCATTAGCGGGCTACTGGGGGCTCAGGTCATGTTACCGCATTACCGGGCTACAGAGGACCCTTATTCCGGAAGGTTGTCAAGCAAAGGCCAACATGCCGACCATCCCTCAGACATCCAGGGTCGCCCGATGGCTTCCCCTGGGTCAGCCGCCATGCACAGCAGGTTCACCGGTTTCGTCCCTCTTTGTGGAGGCTGCCGAATAGGTGTTGAGACCCCCCTCATTAGACCCCTTACTCTCGACAGTCGTATCTATATAATTTCTAACAGCGACTGTGCTCCAGTACTGTATGTGGGATCTGATAATTTAGAAATAACAATATATAAAACCCGAAGAAATAAAATTGGGCCAAAACCAGGCAAAAGATGGTTTTAGCGCTTGCGGTCAGCTGCAGACACTAGAGACCCTGGTAGAAAAATGCAATGAGTTTAAATAGCAGATGCTGATTTCTATCTATCATGAAAAAGCATACGATGCTGTAGAACTTTGGGCGATCGAAGAACTCTAGCAAATTATTGGGTTGAAGAGCGGCAGTTTTATATATTTCAACAGGCTACAGGAGAACGTTTTCAGACCACTACGCTGGCATGGAAAAAGTATCAACACTTATGGGGAGAGATTGTTAAACCTTAGATTCGCCGACGACTTGGTTATGCTCTCCTATAAAATGGAAGACGGAAGAATCCCAAAAAGTTAGATCGAAGATGACATCTCAAAGACGAATATCGTGACTAACCTTAAATTAGAGCAGTGCCGTTAAATACCTGTCGAAATCGTAAGCTATTATATTTATCTAGCCTATAAAATAATGCTGGGTGGCGAAAATAAAACCGCTGAGATCGAGAAGCGGACTTTCCAAGCCTGGATAACCTTTGGCGCCAATAAAATATTATGCGCCCAGAAAGCACAGTAAAACTCCCTTTGAGGAACTTAATTTATTCATTATTTTTTAATTACAATAACTTTTTTTGGAACTAAGTTCTTACCTGACCGCACACGTCTTTAAAGCTAATACCATTTACATAATATTTGTTGAGCTGTGAGAGATTGAGCACATCCTATGGCGAAACAGTTTGTCCGCATACCTAACTAGGTCTAAGACCCGTATCTATGGATGCTGATTTTGGGCTGTGACATCGACGAGTTGACTCTTCTGATATTACGTGCCCTCTGTATTATTATATGATACATAAGAAAAAGATTTGGCGATATTAGTTAGTAATACATAGTAATATTTAATTAGTAAAAACAAAATGCTATTTTCATATAATTGTATCTAGCCTAGCTCTATATACACATGTACAAATACTATATTAATAATTTATTATCTAAAAACTTACATTCAGAAATACTTAAATTTGTACTGACATCTTAATTTAGTAATGAGAGCAATTGAGACTCAGCATACAACAATCCACTTTCTAGCAGGTGTTTTTTTATATGAAATTTTAATGTTTCTAAGTTGCTTACGTTCTTGTAACTGCTATTTAGATATAGTCGCGGTGCAAGAAAGTAAACAATACCTTTGGGAAAAGGAAGTCTTAACATTTGGAATACAGTAATTTTAACCAATAGCTTGTTGGATTTTGTTGGATTTGATCCAGTAGCTTGTAGTAATTTGAACCAGTCTTTAAGATGTTATGTCGCTTCAGTCGTCTTGCGTGGTTCTGTATGGTCAGCTGGCGTGCTAATTCATTGGGATGGTTAATAAGCCGCTCTTTATATCTCTCGGATTTCCTTCTTTACTGTGCTCATGTACAGATGTTGATGAAGTTCTTTTTTTGTAATATACCATGGTACATTTGCTATTCTTCTCAAGATCTTAATCTGTAGTCTCTGTATGACATTAATATTTGAGTCACTAGCGCTGCCAAAGAGTTGGATATCGTACATCCATATTCGTTTTAGAAAGGCTTTATATATTCGGAGTTTATTATCCAATGATATTTTGGTTTCTCCCTAACATCCGGTAGAGATTTATATGTTGATCTTTTGATTTTTATGTGGTCTTTCTATGTCATGCGACGATCAAGGTGCAATCCCAGGTATCTTACGCAATCTCTGTGCAGTAAGAGTTCACTATCTTCAAGTATAGTCTGACTGAATATTATACATTTTAATAGGGTATAACAACATTTCCTATATTCAATTGATATATGCTGCATTTTAAGAATATAAATAAGATATCGATCGTCATATCTTGTTTCTTTTATTATTATCTGATACTTCATATCCGGAGTATTAAGTAGATTTAGATGGCTTTTAAAGGAGTAATTGAACGTGCTGAATAGGATTTCTCCAATATTATACTAGAAACGTCATTAGCAGAGGAAATATTAAAAAGTGATAAATATATTTATTTCGACACATCCACTAGCCTTCATCTGGGGAGGGGGTGAGGGAAATTAAAGATTGGCATGCATGCCATGTTTGCACAGACACAGTATGCCCTCTTGAGACCTACGGTACACAAATGTGCACCTGCTCAATTTATTGATTTCAGCCACACATAGTTCCGTGATTCATTATTAAGTTAACTGTGGACACTTGTCAAGAACTAGGTTCTAGACAAGTGTCCACGTTCTTGATATAGACAGTAGCTTCTCTTAGAACAAAATTGAAAACGAAACGAGCGATGTTACGAGTCGAATGGCTACCATAATCGTAATACGATTACAAGACATTGTACCACAGGTATTTTTGCCCGAACCTAAAAAATTATCATATGGAATGTGCAGGATCGTCTTAAATGCTTTGCCGACCATGTTTAAGTTGGGCTTCCACTTTTTGACAGTTATATATAATGAACACGATCCTCCTAATATCTCTTGTTTATTACACTATGGATTTGCTTCAGCGTTAACCCTTTTTTGTGAAGGTACTTGATGACTGCTCGTTGATCAATTTTGTCCATTTTTGCAAAATCACTCTGACGATGAAAAGTCTGGTAAAAGTAAACAATGGCAGGAGATGATTGGTCATTTCGTACACCGACATTTGAATTATTATTTAGACACATTAATATGCTTCACCTTGAGGCCGTGAAGTTTTCAATGTTCCTCAGTAGCTAGGTGTGTATTTGTGGAGATGACAGTTAAGTGGTGTATTTGTGAGTATATAGATCCACTACAGACCATATTTTATATGTTTATTTATTATATAAACAAATACTTCATGTTTAGAATCACTATTACCAGCCGCTGTTTACTCTGGTCGGAGCTGGAATCAAGCCTCTTCAAGATAGCTACAAGCCCATGGATGAAGTTTTGCCGAAGAGAGCGAAATGGCTGAAAGATTCCGCTATTACTTACAAACCGGAGAGCAACGAAGTAGTAACCAAGAACAATCACACCATAAAATACGACTTCATGGTAGTTGCCACGGGACTTGAGTTAAGATATGATTTGGTAAGAATATGTTTTATCTATTCTTTCTTTGTGTCTTACAGTGTTTCGTCAAAACTTCAAAATGGAAAATCTACCTCCGTTAGGGGCTAAAGTAGGCCCGGCCCACCCTGTGGGGGGCCGGTAATTAAATTGTACAAAAATACTTTTCTCGATGTTCCACATGCAGACAGACACAATTTTTTTTGTGGTGTATTTCAAAATCAAAAAGAAATTAATGTCTGGCTGTCTGGATGTGTGAATGTTACTATGCACGATAACTCGAGTAAACTACGTCCGTTTTAAAAATTTCTTGCGTCAATCGATACTTATGGGCATTGCGCAGAGCCTAGTTAATTTTGGGGTCTGTGCAACCTAATTATTTTATTAATATTATTTATTTACTTAATTAAATAGCGACCGTCAGTACCCACTATCGGCCTATGAAGGAACCAACTGGCCTCGGTACATTGGTATGTCTTCAATTAGTATTCGACTTGGCCGCTAGATGGAGTCAAAAAGTCATTTAACATTTTTAGAGCTTAAAACGGAATAAATGGTGGAAATAGCAGAAATAAAAGTTGTTGACCATGATGAGAGGCATAAAATAAGGTACATGTCGCCTGGGGTCAATTCATCTGTTAGATAAAAATGACGAGAAGTCATAAGTCATACATACATACAAGAAAATAATCATATGGGCCAATATTTGACAAGCCTTGGGTTTTCCCCCGGCCAAGTTTTAAATAATGTTAATGTATAACAATGTTACCCTCAAATAGTGGGGTAACAACCGTCACACAGTGGGGTTGTGAATTATTACATTTTTATCACTAAAATTATTTCAGAAAGATATCAGGAAATACCAAAATACTCCAAATCGACTATTCTAACAGGATATTTTTGCTGTATTATATAAATTAAAAGTTTTCTGAGGAAGGCATTGATCTCACAACTTCATGACTTTGGACATTTTATTGAATTATTTCTAACTGTTGATTTATTACAAATTTCTTATAATAACAAAGCATTCCTCCATCGTCTTTATCGTTGAATGATGAAAAATAAAATACTCAAAAATATTATATGTATGTATCTGAGCAAAAAGATATGGGCCAATGGCTGTTGTAGCAGCCATGCTGTCTATAGCAGACTTAAGGGGTCAGTAAGAGGGTTAGTTTTTCATACAAAATCCCAATACAAATTACGCTTGAATAAAAAACCATAGTATGATGAAACCTAGCACAGGGTTAGATCACGCTATTATACAAAGTACTGATTGGGTAGATATTTGATGAATTATTTAATATAAAAGATATTTGATTTTAAGATTTAAAGAAAAATGGATCATCTGTCTCTAAAACTTAAAAGCGTAATAACATTTGTATATTTTTTTTTCAAAAATTACTCAATCTACACCCTGTACTATGATTGTATGTAATATAGTCTAACACTGTGCTGAGTTTCATTTTTGGCCCATATGTAGTATTATGTAGGACAGGCCATATAGTCTCATACATGCTGTACTTCTGTACATATATCCGAAGACTTCCCGTGGTGCGATCTTAACCAAATTTGGTATGCACCCTCCCTGCGTGATCCTAAGCACCACCAACTGCACGACAGTTATCCGAGTCGTGCAGATGCTGCTACAGGTGCATCCTGGTTTACTTGATGTGGAGGAGGATCTTACCAATAGATAGAGCAAGCATAGCGTATATGGGTATTTTTAGAATCGTGGTGACGAGAGAAACATATTGAAATAAGTTTTAAGCCATTTTGGATGTCAGAGATTACCAATCACGGGACGGTCCTAAGTTGCCGATATATATCGCTATTTTTCCTGTTATTTTACTAAAGGTTTATTTTTACATTGGCATTTTGTATGAAGAAGTACCTACCTCTTTAGCAAACTCTTAATAAAATGAGAAACTCATAGCTCATTTAGGTTTGTACTTTAAAATTCATTTATTGATTGACTAGCTTCGTATTTTAGATTCCTGGCTTGGAGAAATCCCTAACAAGCAACGACAGTGGCGTTTGCTCAATTTACTCACCGACGTACGCCGAAGATACTTGGAAGAAGATTAAAAATGTCAAAAGTGGAAATGTCTTTTTCACATTTCCGAATTCACCGGTCAAATGCCCCGGAGCGCCGCAAAAAATTTGTTATCTCGCAGAGGATCACTTCCGGAAAGTAAGAATTAATCATCTCCAATTATTATTATTATATAGGCAAGTAGCACTGCTAAATTTGCATATAAGTTTTTGTGAACTGGTTCAATCAATTTTTAAAAACATTCACTGTTCCTGCAGTTACCTCATCGTCCGTTGGGCTGCTTGTTCCATGACTTGACCTCTCTGTTGCTCAAGGAAATTTCGAAGTTCAAGGCGAATCTCTCCTCGTCCAATTTGAAGCAATGTCCATGCATGCAGATTATGGTTGTGGTTGAGGAGAAATTATAGGTGATAGCGATTCACTGCTGGAATGGCCTGTTAGTATTTTAAAGGTCTCCATGAGATCTCGCCCGCCTCCTTCCTCCAGCTTTGGCAGATTTAGTCGTTCAAACATTTTAGTGATTTTTGCATGATCTCAATAAACCTGATATCACAGAATATGCAAAATAATATGAGATGCATTCTTCAGTACTTGTCTTATTTGTATGCATGTTAGCCTTATAAGCTAGTAAATAGAGCTGGAAGGCCATTTGAATCAAAGGTAACGTGGAATTTAATATTTTCACAATAGCAGTTACGTGCTCATTCCTATTGAGGTCTGCTAATATAACTCCTGGGTCCTTTTACGAGTGGACAACTTTTATTTCTGCTCCATCTAACGTACATCCAGAGAGAGTCGTTTCACTCATCACGGCTTGGCTTGATGAGCCAATCTATGTTTATGCCTTGTTTCGGTCAAATTCGCTGTGCAGTTCGCCATGCAAAAGAGGGCTGCAAAAGAATTTTTGTTATCAGCATAAAGGCTGGTAGCTGAGAGGATAGCAGATTCCGGATCGGATAGTAGAACAGGAAGAGCACTAGTCCAAGAACCGAACCATAAACCACTCCACTTGCTGCAGACTTTAAATCGGATAATGACCTAACCTTAACTTAATATTGTTGCCCCATCCGATATGACTCGATCCAGTTGAGCAGTCTTTCACGTATACCAAATGTTGCAGTTTTGGGAATTCAATCGAAAGCTTGCTCTCAATCTAAGTCATGTTGGCGTCGTCATGTTCTTTTGTCCGTTGTCCATGTTCTTTTGTCCAATTACCAGCGTTGCCACATCGACAACTTTATTTTCTGTCTATCCTCCATAGATGGGTATCCGTGATGGAATTAATATCACATACAACACGTCTCTTCCGGTCATCTTTGGTGTTAAAAAGTACGCTGACGCTCTATGGAAAGTGGCTAACGGCCGCGATATCAAAGTCAACACAAGAACAAACCTAATAGAGATAAAACCAGAAAAAAAAGAGGCCGTTTTTCAAAATTTGGACAAGCCTGAAGAAAAGTCTACTGTCAATGTGAGTCATTATACATTACATTCATCTATAACCAGTGTGAAGTCCCGTTTATAAAAGCCTGATTTGGAATCGTTACATCAATTTTTCAATATTTCCATTTATTTATTACGAAAGTCTCGTTGCTGCGTCTGCAAAAACCATCATCTGTTTTTGTCAACTTTACAGGGTCGCCAAAAGACCATTTATCATTTTAATTTACCCATAGTGACTGACTCACCAATTAACTACTGAAATCTACTATGTGCAATAATATGCATTTCCACATAAGTAGGGACCGCTTAACTGACAGCGCAATATCATTCGAAACTAAAATCTACTATGTAATGATACATGGCCTTATTTAGCGCCAACCCAACCCATGCAAATGGCTAACGCGAAGCATGTTATATTTACCTAAAAATTTTCAAACCTGGATTTTTCTCAAAATCAAATTTCTTCACATTTAGAATTAGAATAACGAAAAAAACTGTATCTCTGTATGTCTATCCGGATCATCGATATCTCAAGAACTCATTGTCTAATTTCTAAAATCTTTCGCCAATCTGTTTTATTCATCGATGGGAAGAGCTGATTAGAATTTCGCAGCCATTCGTAAACTACATCAGGGAGTCTCCATACAAACGAACATATTAGTTCTCCAAATTAAGAAGAAAAACCGATTGCCCAAGATTTTTGTCAAATCAGACTATACGTTCTTGATCTACAGTGATAGGCTTAAGGGCCATAAATCAAGAACGCATTGTCAGATTTCGAAAATTCTTTTGCCAATCTGTTCTAATCATCGAAGAGAATGATGGTAAGCTTTAAGATTCCGTACCTGAAATGGATCGGAGAGCTGCCATACAAATGGACGACTAATAAATAACATTTTCATCCATAGAGTTGCTAACTTATTATAAGCTATCTGAGTTAATACAAAAAAAAGATTATCGAAAGATTTTTTAAATCGGACTGTGCGTTCTTGAGTTATAAAATTTAAAGCTGATTGAATCAAGATTTCAAAGGAATTATCCGACTTTAAAAATTCTGATTACAGCTGCAAATACCGATCCGAGCCCAGCGCTAGCGTTTTGAAGAGTACTTGTATGTTTCAACTTACTACTAGTTCGAAAGAGCATTTCTAGTGCTAAAACACAGCTATTTCTGCATATCCAGAAACAAATAAAATATCACAAAATGGCTGCAGGGCAATAGAGCAGAAAACTTACTTGTAGAATGTGCAATAATCCCAAAACGTCGAAAAGGTACATGAAGGTTTTTGCAGGCGCACCGACTATATCTTAAAATATCTCACATCAGCAACGAGAGTGTCGCAACACAAAAAATTTAGTTTTTGGGAAATCGCATTTTATTATTTTTTATATCAGAAAATCTGAAATTAATTAGATTATTCAATGTCCTATTATATTTTCACAGACATAACAATGTACAGATTTTATTTTTCTAAAAGTTCTCTTGATGTGTCTCTTTTCTAGACAAAATGAAAGAAATTTACATGAAATAAAACACTTTCAGGTTTATTATATCTTGTTGTTTTTTTTTTCAACATAAATTAAGTGATATTACAGGGTCATTACACAGGTTATGACAGTACTACATACACCAAGCGCGCGTCTTCACTGTTACTTACTAGCTTTGATATGACACTATAGGTGTCGCAGTGTTTAAACAACTGGCTCCGTAAAAAGGGTATTTTGCGCCATCTCTCGGCAAGGAACTGCATAATAATTATGACGTTTTTTAGCAGGTTAAGTTTGAGACTGCCAATGTTTGGCACACTTATGTCAGTTTTGTATTTTTTTTGCTTTATGACATCGTTGCGATATATTACCGTAATAAGTGTGTACAAACGGAGCTGCCATGGAATTCACCGACCAGAGTCGGGCCCATCATAATACTATTGTTACAGTACGATCATTGTTTGCAGTACGATCTACTGCATGTGACTCCGCCCATGTCGACATCGGAAAGCCTTCGAACGAACTCGAGCCTCGTCAACGCAGCTGGTTTCCTGACCCTTAACAAGGAAACAATGCAGCACACCAAGTTCAGCAATATCTTCGGCATTGGCGATTGTACCGATACGCCAAATAGCAAAACAGCAGCAGCAGCCGGTAATTTACTAAATTTTTCTTAATTCCAAATAAATCTTTGCCAGTAAATAACTCACCATTCTACAAAGTTAGGAAGTAGAAATTTGGAGATTTTCCGGTTTTTTATGCATAAAAGAATATCAGTGACTATTTATTATCCCACTCAGTAACATGTTCTTTCCTAAAAGTTAAATAATCTTATAATAATTACTTTTAGCAACATGCTACCCTTATAACAATTGAATCTAGTAAGTCAGCATCTTTTGCAAAGTATGGTCTCCAAATCTGATAGCCAAACTCTAATGCTGGGGCCACACTAATGGCAAACGCCATTGATTATTGCGCTTGAGCACCTAAGCAATTGTTCTAATGGTGGCCATTAGAACAATAAAATTGCTTAGGTACTTATTTAAGGTGGCCTTACAGTGAAATCTCTATCTATCATTATTGAAGTAACTTAAAAAATACGGGACAACAAATGTGTGAAAAGGGTGGAAATCTTTGAAAAAATTAATTGGAGTACCAAAATATTTACAGTATTTTTTATAAAAGTTTCCTAAATTTTGTGATGCTTCTCAGACACGGCCGAGCGAAAATCATTATTTATAAACGGTGCCTAACGCTACGACATCACTCAGATTCAACCGATCTCAAACGTCAGTTTACGCACCGATCAGGGACTTGTTTATTGAGATAAATACAGGTTGCGTTGCCTTGGTTGTCAATAGAATGGACAAATTATTAGTATTTTCGGAGGTTTCTGATAATTTCCGGATGTTAGGATGGAGGCAAATTCTCAAAACCTATAAAAAATATTTCGACCCGTTCACCGAGTTATCGGAAGACGATTTCCATTAAACGCACTGTTATTCTTGAATTAAAATTGAAAATTTAATGAAAATAGTCGATTTGGTGAAAGATCGATTGGTAGGAGACTACAGAGGAGGCAAAATAAAGCCTGAGCTACAATTTGTGGCTGCTGTTCGTTCCTGGGCTCGCAATGAGGTAGGTATGTAGCTTATCCTTTGGTACTCTATTGTCCACGATCAGATAGCAATTAAAATCAATAAAAAAAAAGTATGAGATGTAAGATGATTGCGAAGATGTGCATGGCTTGAGCCACAATAACAATCAAATTTGATGGATGGATGAGGGTTGTGCATCGCAAAACGTGAAAATAAGCGGTCAAATAACGGTATTATATAAAAGTGATAGATCCAGCGCTGAAAAGGATAAGGTGGCAACTCTGCACTGGACCATCCTTTGTTCATATTCTTGAGCTCTGACATCGCACAAAGCTTGTTTCAATATAATCCCCTTGATTTCAGCTGCTCAGTCGCCAGTTGTGTTTCTGAATCTCGCAAAGGTCATGTTATCGTATCAGCCGACCAGCAAATACGATGGCTACGCTTCTTGCCCACTGGTAACGTCATACGATAAATGCATTCTTGCTGAATTCGACTATGACCTAATGCCGAAGGAGACTTTCGCTTTTGATCAGGTAACATTTAATCTCTGTATTTCTAGGAATAACATAATATTATATGCCCAATAAAGACTTTTCATTGTAAGAGATCAAAGATCAACAATGGACATTTTCCTTGCTTTTTGAACTTCCTGGGTGTGTATCGAAACTTTATTCCTTAAAGAAAGACTAATTATTCTATGCTTTTTTAAGGCTGTTGAACGTAAATCAATGTTCTACCTGAAGAAAGATCTCCTGCCAGCAGTATACTGGACGCTCATGACAAAAGGTCACTGGAATGGACCGAGACTTTGGAGAATGCTTTTGAATCCATTATCGTCTTAAATATTAATTAGTAAGCGATAAATATTTCTAAACCTTAAAAATAGATTTAAATTGTTATCATAATTTTAGTATTTTTTATATACATACCTAATGTGATATTTACACTACTTTTGTATGACTTGCAGAAAGTATTGAGATTTAATAAATATTGTTAAAAATTTTACTTGTGTTTCTAAAAGAATGACTGGAATATATATATTTCATTATATTCCAAGATCTATGGCGCCCAACATGGGGCTCGATCCTTTGCAAATTCATGCCGCCTCGCTTTATGCTTTGCTAGTATATAGTAAGTACAAACGGAGCTGCCATGGAATTCACCGACCAGAGTCTGGCCCATCATAATACTATTGTTACACTTTTGGGGGGGCGAGCGGTGAACTGTGGACTAATGACGGTGGACTAATGGTGGTAGATTTAGGACAGCTGTCTTGCCACATGTGAGCGTACACCTTACCACCCATTCACTCTCCCTTCGAAGCCATAGTATTTGAGAAGCAGAAATCGCGGTTTTAGATATTTTTTCTAGGAATGAGTTTATTATTTTGCTGGACATACCAATATCCTTAAATAGGTGAAATAGAGATTTGGCTGGGAGGCCACGAGCGCCAACTTCCACCACATGAAGATGACCAGTAAAGACATTCCGAGTGATGGCCGTTGCGAGATCATGATATTCATTTAATTTGTATTCATGGTCTTTTGGGATGTTTGATTCCCATGGAACAGTTAATTCCGAGATAGGGAGGAAAGAGTTTTATCTGGATGGAGGGCTGTGCATCTGAGACTTTTAAGAAAATGATATTGTTTAGAGACCGAATCAACCTGCAGAATCCAATCTGAAGCCTTCTTTATTATTTAAAAATGTTTTTAGTGGAATATTTTTTGCCTTTAGAGCCATCTTGCACAAACTGTATTGGTGGCTTGGAGGGTACTGTAAGACCCTTGTTGGCACGACCTACTCAGAGGCAGCTAATTACCTCACGAATGACAGCAAGGACTTTGTCATCTAAATCCACCTTGATCTAAAGCCGCCTTGCAGCCAACCAAAATATGTCTAGCTGTGCAAGGGGTATTGCTACAAAGAGAACATGAACTATCCTCTGAATAGCTCCAAGGAGCAAGGTTACTGGGGTCTGGAAGTGTATGCTAAAAGATATTTAGATATAATTTCAGCATCTCTGGTGTCCAGTCATACAACATTATCTTACAGTGCATTAGAAGGGGAATGCAAAAGTCCCCAACTATAATCCAGTCATTTTGGCATTAAAGGCCAACAACATGAGCCATACTATTGCTGTCGTAATATCTTTGCAGTAGGGACTTTTTTAGGTCCACATCGCTCACGGCCATACTCCAGACCCGTACCATTGTGGCTGATTCCCGCAAGAAAGTTTTGGTGATGGGCTCCTGGTGATAAACGTCAGGTCGTCGGCAAAAGCAAGGCACGACGCGGTATACTGACCGTCCATTTTAAAGCGGTAACCCCATTTCTTGTCGAACTGTGTCAGCCTTTCCAGCAGTATATTAAAGGTGATATTGAATATCGTCGGAGAGAGGCAACAGCCCTGAAATAGCCCAATTGAATAAGATGTGGAGCGGGTAGTCCATTCTTGCGTTTTGACATGAAATGTCAGAGAGTTGTAGTAGGAGTTTACAATGTCATGCACCACAGCTGGGAAGTTGTACAAGCAGAGTGTAAAGTGGAGGAGATTGTGTCGGATTGACCCAAAGGTGTTCTCTAGGTTGAGCCAGCATACGTAGCCAGTATTGCAACCTGCAACTATTCGTATTAAGGGGTAATAAAAATTATGCTGATTCTATGTTTTTATTCAGTTTTGTGACATTGAATCGCTCGAATTTTAAATAAAAATAATCTCACATCTCTATAACAATACTTAACATTAGGCTTTATTCAACGCGGCGAATTGCTCACTATTCGCTTTCTTTCTGTCCTCTATGGTTTGGCGTCTTCGTTTCATGGCCTGTCGTACACGCTGGTCATGTTGACTTCTTCTTCTCACGAGATACATTACCAAAATAATGATGCATATTACTGAAACGATTATGCAGACAAGGATGGTAACAAAGACAGTACTGGATCCCATCATGATGTCGAGAGTGTTTGGTGTCTCGCTAGATTCCATTAACTGCAATCGGAAAATGTAATTTTATCAGTAAACTCGCTCGCTGGATCTGTTCAGAGGTCAGCTAATGTCCCATCGGTGGTTACATCTTTAACAGATTGACATATGAGGGCTGACCGAAACAGAAAGAAAAATTGATTTTACAGTGTGAAATTCAAATCTCGATCCTCTGATAAATGTCCACTAGGCCTTAATTAGGGTTATAGCTAGGAAGCTATACCATTATTCCTCTCATCAGCTTTACAGGGACTTTATGGAATTGGATGCAAGACAACTATACATAAGGCAGGCCTTAATATGCTACAGGAAGGAACTCCAATGGTACAATGACATTCCAACCAGTGTCGTTCATACACACAACACAAGACAGAGAAACAGACATATACAACCGAGAATGACAATGACTTTTAGACAAAGACATTACTTATACCTTGTGATGAAACTCCGCAACGCTTTTAATACACACTTAGGCCAGGCTACAACCATTCAAAGTGACGCCCATTATAAAAGATTGGTGACATACTGGTTGATAAACTCGACGAGGGAGGACTGTGAGTTTTTAGTAACTAGCGTTGTCAAAATTTTGGCA
>JAOPUG010000037.1:15715020-15726316 GCA_027564375.1 Micropterix facetella | reverse complement strand
CCCCCCCCCCCCCCCCCCCCCCCCCCCCCCCCCCCCCCCCCCCCCCCCCCCCCCCCCCCCCCCCAGACTAGGGAAAACTAATAATATGCTTGCTACAAAAACCTTTATTAATGGGAAAAAATATTTATTTCATTACACTAATGATTCGAGGTTCTATGAATATATGGCATAAAAGAATAGTTGTCAGCCATGATGAGACGCGTAAACTGATATAGATGTCGCCTCAGGTCAATCTATCTGTTTAGACAAAGATGACAAGAAGTCAGATTTTTACGGATGTCTGCCTTTTTAGAGCATAAAATGTAATAAACGGTGGAAATAACAAAAAGAAAAGTTGATGATCGTGATGAGACGCATAAAATGAGGTAAATGTCTGGGGTCAATCTATCAGTTTTGACAAAAAATACCAAAAAAGTCACAATTTAACAGTATAAATATCAGAAAGAAAAGTTGTTGGTCATGGTGAGACCCATAAAATGAGGTACATTTGTCGCCTGGGATCAATCCATTTGTTTAGACAAAAATAACGAGGAGTCAGAATGAAAATCATACAGTTGAAGTTTGACAAACCCTTGGTTTTCCTTCCTGCTAAATTTATTCTTGTGATATGTTTTATAAGTAAAGCAAAACACACTGTATAAATTAAAATGATTTGGATTTTTTATTGAAAAATTTCATTACAATTTTTTAACGCCTAAGACACACAGGCATATCAAAAATATAAAGTCTCAAATCTACAAATTCATATCAAAATGAAGCTTAATTATAAACACTTTTCAAAGAATAATTTACATATTTTAGCTCAATCGATATTTTATTACTAATTTATAAACAA
The DNA here is from genome assembly GCA_027564375.1 of Micropterix facetella. Taxonomy (NCBI): domain Eukaryota; kingdom Metazoa; phylum Arthropoda; class Insecta; order Lepidoptera; family Micropterigidae; genus Micropterix; species Micropterix facetella. Next base: position 15,725,481 of record JAOPUG010000037.1, on the reverse strand, counting down.
ACTCCTTACTGCACTCGGGGAGTCTTTTTTTTCGCGTGGCTCTCTTATGAAAGGTTAATTTGGAACATCATTTTACACATTTCTAGGTTCTAGTGTGCATGGCGATGGGTCTAATGTGTGGCATTTGCGGAAAGAGACCAGACGGCTATGGGGACGATTGCTGCAATAAGGGCGCTGGCAGCAGATTTCTCATGTGGTAAGATATTTAATACTAATAGCACGACTGGGTCATATTTGATCCAGTTGAGAGCTCTTTTGTGTCTAATATATTTTTATTTTAGTTTTTATGACTTCATTTAATTATTAACCTTTATTATAATTAGGAGCAACAGAAACAGTTTCCTAAACAAAAATACATCATCAAAATGTTACAAGATGCATGCGGTTTCTAATGGAATAAGAGGGCTCAATCTCTCTCTGCCTTCGTCTCAAATGACGTGTTTCCCGCTGAGATATGTTTGATCTGCACTGGGTATTATCTGGCAATATGCGTGTATACATATGCCAAGTTGCATGCATTTACTATGTCACATTTAAAAATCACAAAGACACATTTAAATTAGTGTGGAATGGCACACCTACCTGGCCCAGTGACATAGTTTGTAAGTCGCCCGACTTTTCATCATAAGATTTCAGGCTCAATTCCTGGCCTAGTTGCATATTCTCAAACTCGTCGGCACTCTAAAATTGTGATTGGTTATTAGGAGAAATCCTTCTACAGGAAATTATTCCACATGCAAAACTATTGAAATCAAACTATTGAAAAATACTCTACAATTTTTGGTTTGATTAAGGCCAGAGTTACCCAGGTAATAAATATTGAATATCCCAATTTTTTTTTAAGTTCTTATTTTTTATTATTGGCAATCAGTTGGTACACTGTGAGTCGATGTGGTGACGTAGTTTATTCTCATGCTGAGTGTGCTCTTCAGTGAGAGCATCTGCTTATTCTTGAGACCTAGATCAACTGTCTGCCTTGTAACTCTAGGATGTTATGTCGCTTCAGTCGTCTCGCGTAGTTCTGTATGGTCAGCTGGCATGTTAATTTATTGGGATCATGCACTCCTTTACTGTACTCACGGACAGATGTTAATGCAGTTCATTATTGGTAATATACCATGGTACATTTGCTATAGATGACATTAATATTTGAGTCACTAGCGCTACCCCAAAGTTGGATACCATGCATCCATATTAGTTTTAGAATGGCCTTGTGCATAAGGAGTTTATTATCCAACGATAGTTTGGAGCTGTACCCTAACATCCAGTAGAGATTTATATGTCAGATTGCAATCACGTCTGTTTTCATTTTATGTGGTCTTTCCATGTCATGCGTAGATCAAGGTGCAATCTCAGGTATCTTACGCAATCTCTGTGCAGTAGTTTAAAGCTGTTCCTAAAGTTGAACATAAAAATTGATTCTCTACAGTAACAAAGTTTGTAAGTGATATTTTGTAAATTAGTAAAGTTTGTTCGTAACCCAGTAGCTATGTAAAAATCCATGACAAAGTCCTTGCTGTATATGTGAGGTAATTAGCCTGTCAATGGCTCGTTGCCTACAAGGGTTTCATAGAACCCTCAATATGGTTTGTCGGGGTTGGTTCAAAAGGCTAAAAACATTCCACTCCAAAACCGTTCTTTATAATCGATAAAGCTTCAGACTGGACTCTATATGTCGATTCAGTCTAAGCAATTTAATTTTCCTGAAAGTCTCGTAAGAATAGACTTCAATCCAGATATAACTTTACTCTCTATCTCGGAAGAGGGCCCTTATCGTAGAATTAACAGTTACATGGGAATCAAATATCCCCAAAGATCACGAGTACAAACTAAATAAATACCATGATCTTGCAAATGTAATTCACTGTTCTGGCTTCACTGTTCACCTTCACGTGGTGGAAGTTGACACTTTAAAGATCTTGATCTTTTTAGGTAAATAGTCAACTTCTTTTTAAGAAAAAATCTAAAACCGCGAGTATGTCGAATGCGAAAGTATGCTAACTAAAAAGAGTTTTCTTATACATAAAATAGTCATTTAGTGACCGCCCTGTGGTGAGGCCAAATAGAACAACTTAAACTCTGAAACTTTCGCGGTTATTTGACATTTTAATTAAAAGAAAATTGATTCTTACCGCCTGGAACTAGATGCGATGTTTCGGAAAAGTTACTTTTGCTCCTTCATCTGGACAGTAAGAGTATGCTCGTGGACGTTGTGCCGGCACCAGTATTGAGAAGTTCCACCTCTCAACACCGGTCCGCGACAGTCGCAATGTCATTGCCCCTGTCAAGACGTTGGGAAAAACTATCGTCTGGTTTCACGCGGTAAGAATCCATTTTCTTTCAAGATCCATTTCAAGAGAGCCGAGAGCATAAAATAATCCAAACTCTCAATAATCTCCAGAATATTTATTTTGTGGTTGTATTTACAGCGGTGTTGCCTTGATGTTCTTGACTGCATCTGCAATCGTTGCCGCCATGTTGATTCACTTCCTCGTCGGAGTTTTTAGCCAGCGAGTTATATGTGACCCTCTCAGGTACGTATTCTAAGGTCTCAAAACATTCATTGATCCCTACGACCACGCGCACAACATGCTTTCAGTGTACATATAACAACACTACTAAAAAGCATGGTGTGAAAATAATGCAAATAGTCCTTAAATAGAATAAAGTGACATGGATTGCGGACAGTGCTAAAAAATATTTAAGGGTATTTATTTTCCGTACTCCAGTCTACTTCTAACTAAAGAAGTCAATAGGAGCATAACAATGCGGTAATTCTTAAACGGCTTTGTGATGCTCCAAATTAAATCTAGAAGTTGGTAACACTTTGAGATCATTCGTTCGATATGCGGATTAAAACTCAGCTTGTGGCGAAGGTGGTCCCTAAATCAGTGAATTGAAAAATCCTTTCGTGATTCCCATGCTGTAAACGAAATGTAGCGTCATGGTTTTACACTTGCTTAAATCTAAAAAGTAATATCTTCGTCTATATACAGACATATTGTGAATATATTGGAAAAGTGATCGAGTCCAATTACCAACGTTCTGACATCATTACTATGACTTCACGCCGAGGAACCCCATCGTCCAGCCACAACAACAACATATCCGATACCATTACAAAATTCTTAAAAAGCGGCCGGTCAGTGGAATGTCCACTTCATTGTACATTTTTTAGGTAAATCCCAAGACTTCGCGCTGATGCAAACTATTAAGAAAGCCTACGAAAAACATTGTTGAAGAAGATGGCTGAAGAGGTTGAAGATGAAGAAAATCCGCCGGCTGTACCAATTTTTTCAGAGGCGTATGTAATGCTTGAAACAAAGAAAGCGTTTTTGTATTTGCACAATATGAAGCTGAGAAGATTGTAATTTTGTACCACAGAAAAAATACTGTATAATTATGGATAGAAACCGGCGATGCATAACAATCAAATGATCAAGGATTTTTTTAAATAAACCATTTTTTGTCTTTTGTTTTGTCATCTAACAATGTCTATGTATTTTTTTAAATATGTAATGATTTCACTGTGGTAATTTTTATCTACTTCTTTAATTTCTATATTTTATATGCTCTTTTGTAGTTTTTTTAGATGAACATCAATCAGTTAGGTACTGGAATTACCATATTTTTTAAAGATCCTGCCCCTTTCTGCATATTTTGATTTATTTTGTAAGTCCCTTGAAAAAACGATAAAGTAGAGGTTTGACTGTACTGCCATACATTTGATGATAACAGGCAAAGGCCATAGAGATAAAAGTTTATTTTTAATTACAGATCGCCCAAGGATAATCAGATCATCAATCTGATGGAAAAGTTCGTCATTGTTCAGCAGATTCTCTACAACAAAAACGATGATCCCAGCTTCAACTTAAGCTCGATAATCGACAAATGCCATAACAATTACACCATTTACGAGGTAATTTAACCCAATTGCTGATGCAGCGTATTGGTTATTTTGTAATTGAAGAGTGTTTTTGAGAAGGCATCATTTTTTTCCCTTCTAATTTTATGACTACTAAACTGTTTAGTTGAATTGTGGAGGGTTTGCAAAGGCAAGGGCGCGCAAAAGGCTCCTTGGATCCACAATAAATTCGAGTTACGAATTTCCGCTAACATCAGCCGATTCACGATTCAACCGTCATTCGGCAGCCTTCTCGAAGAGAGACTAACTTGGTGAACACACTGTGCGGGCAGATCTGGGGGAACAGCTCGGGTGGCCCTGGATGATTGATGCACTGGTCGGCGCTCAATCAACAAATAGCCGGGGGGGGGGGGGTGAGGGCTGATTAGCATATGCTTTTATATAGAGTGGGGGTAGATCACCAACAACCTTTAATGTTCTATCCTTAAAAACGATCCATTGACAACCCAATCTCGGATGAGTATGCCGAGTAAATAACGATTCGGATCCCTGATAATTCGGTAAGAATTGATGCTTTAAAAGTCGAGGCCCCGCAAGCGACTTCGAAACTGTGACTAGACGGGTGGTCGGAGAAATCTGACCACATCTGGAAGTGAGGACACGAGAGCCTCACTGGGCTTGAAAATTCCCAGGGCCTCGTGGTAAGGAGTAGGACTCTCACGGATTGTTGGTGACAACAAGTCTCTGCATTCATAATGATAAAATTCCTTGAAACATCCTGGGATGGCGACGACTCTCCGGAGAGTTTTCATACAACATTTACTAAAATGGCAATTAAAATGAATTATTTCACTAGAGATATGTTATTTTAAGTCAGTAAACACAAGTTTTATATGACCCATTATTTTTATTCAATTGTCTTCCGATGTCCCATTATTTTTATTCAATTGTCTTAACTTGACACTTGGCCAGAGGGTGTGCGTCGTAGGCTGTTGCCACTTTAAAATCAGTTTTTTACCACTGTTTGCCGCTTATTTAACGAGAAAAGTATTTCAATCAGTCTAATTCTTATTTAGCTCATATTATGTCGAATTTTAGATGAAACACGTGATGGTTGCTTTAAAAATACTTATACACTCACATTTGTTTATATTATAATTTTAATTCATACTTGCCAATCGCATTATCTCATAGGATAAGGACTCTGTTTATGTAAGTTAATAATTGATGTTTAGTTTTGTAGTCTTTCGTAATGAGAAATTGAAGGTCACGCAACTCCCGGGCAACCCTGACTGCGAAATGTTTACCTATTTTAACCTCCAGATAAAAACATAATTTGTATTGTGAACTATGTACTGTTCAATTCGAACGCGCAATTACTCTTATTTCTAAAAAGATAACTCGTAAAGGAGGTGTTAAACTCAGCTTGCAATAGCTTCACCGAACATTTCCGGGACCATTGCAGTATAGGAGGGCATCAGACGAGAACAGTACTATTGAGCGGCCGCTCTACAGTTCTCCAGCGCGCGTTACGTTTCGGCTTGCTACAAGCCCTCATCAGCTAGTCTGCAACGACTCGGAGAACCACCACCACCCTCGATCTCCCTCTTTCTACCTATCCATTTTATGTAGGATGCCTCCAGTGATGCTTTCGAAGCTAACTCCATATATGCGCTCAGCGCTGATCTTGGCAAGCCTAGATTCTTGAAGAGACTGTAGAGTGACTTCGCTAGTAGTCCTCTTGCTCCGACTTCCACGGTGAAGAGATCAGTCTTAAATCCGTTTCTCACCATCTGGTCCACTAAGTTGCAGTACTTGTTTACTTTGAAGTTGTCATTCTTCGGGGTAGGTTACTCTTTTATAGTACTTTAAGTTCTACTAGTATTACATGCTTTGTCGTCTTGGAGAATATGAGTAAAACAATATTGGTGAGATGATCCTAACATACACAATTGTGTATAAACATTTCTACGAGACTAAAACAGACCTAAATATAAAATCTAAAGTGTATAAAATGCAAGCAATCTATTATTTTAACTTTTTACAATATTAATGCGCAAAAACAACAACAAAATATTAATTATATTTCAAGAAATATGAACTTACCCAATAAGCAATGCTGTCTTGATGCTAGTTTGACTGCAATAGATTTTTGAAAACCCAGAATTGACTGTTGAGACCATTTGTTAGTTAGTTAGTTAGTTTTACTGGGCTGTCTTCCGCACTTGGCCTCTTGATTGGGCCATTGTACGTAGCTCATGTTTCGTTTTTTACTCAAACCAACCCAGGCTGTCCCAGAAGGTCAGCAACCTAACACCATAATCAGTAATCGCTTTATCAATTCAGAAATATTATACATAGTACTATTAATATTATTATTAAATGACCTTTACATAGCTGAATTCGTCAAGAAGAAAAGAGCAAAATTACAATGTTATGTACTAAATGTTAGGTAAGATATAAATAGTCTTAAAAAAATTGTTTAAATGGTATTAATAATTGAACAATATTAAAAAAAACACAGAAAAGGAATTATTTAGATAATTATGACGAAAATCAAGGCATAAAATGAAAGCCAGTGTTAACATAAAACAATACCTTGTAACAATTTTTTAAAAAACCAGACAAAAAATAAATTTAAAGTAATCATAAAATGATATAAGTAAACAAAATAATCAAGTTGAAATCAAACAAAATAAAAGTCCGTGAGCTAAAAGCAATCCTATCTTAAATTAGGTACTCAACTCATCGTTTTTAATCGCCTTTAATTTATCAGGCAATTTTTATTAGTTTAAGTCCTATGTAGAGACTAGTCGCCTGGAATTTGGCCATAGGTACGCGGAGTGATCGGTTGGAGTTAATGGGTTTTATTCCTGGTGTTATTCCGATGTACTTCCTCGTCGATCATTGCCGAGCTCTTATTGTAATAGAATTCGCAAAGAGCTTCTTGAGCAAACATTGCATATACGGTCATTATCCCTAGTTTTTAGAAGTATTCACGGCATGACTGCCATAGGCTGATACCTACTATCGTATGACTCTTTTCTGTAGTGTGTAAACACCTACGATGTGTACTGCAGAACCCAATAGAAGAATAACACAGTGCAGATGTGATTCAACCAGCGCATAATAGGCTGATTTCAGCTCAGATCTCTCTATGCAACTCCTGATGCGTTATATTGCTTGGCGGCAACATCAACATTGTAAGATATTCAAATGATGCTGTACTACTTGCCAGTAGCGTGGAAGAACTCCATCTCCTTATTGACAAGTTACAAGAGGATATGATGAATATGGGTTTAAGTTGGACACCATAAAGACCAACTACATGATAGTCACTAAAGTACCTATAAACACACAGTTACAGCTAACGAAATTTGACTGGAGATGACTGATAACGTTATTTACCTGGTCTGCAATTTAAACGACAACTTGGATATGATCATGGAGATAAAAATGGAGAAAAAATACAGATGTGCATTCTTCAAGATGAAAAATGTATTTTGTGGATAGAACATCAGCCTACACCCGAAGACCATATAAGATGCTACATATTGTCAATATTATTATACAGGATGGAAAGCTGAACACTTACAGACAAGATGTTAAGGAAGTTTGAAGCCTTCTAAATGTAGGTCTATCAGAGATACTACGTTGATGTTGCTGTGTTGACAGTCAGGAATGATGGTGTCGTAAAGCATTATATTACGTATTCTCAGGCAAAATACCCAGAAGAAGAGCTCTAAGATGAAGAAGAACATCTTGGCTTCGTTATCTACTGGACTAGCTTCAGAATCTACTGCATTCTTATTTACGAGCGGCGGCCAATAAATTGTAAATAAGTACAAACGGAGCTGCCATTGAATTCACCGACCAGAATCGGGCCCATCATAATACTGTTGTTACACTTTTGGGGGTGAGCGGTGGACTCCAGACTATCGACCGGCTGTGGTAGGTTTAGGACAGCTGTCTTGCCACATGCGAGTGTGCACCTTATTCACGATTTTCACTCCCCCTTTAAAGCCATAGAAATCGTGGTTTTAGATATTTTTTCTAGGAAGTAGTTAATTATTTTCTTGGAGAGACTAAGATCCTTAAATAGGTGAGGTAGAGATTTGGCTGGGAGCGTCAGCTTCTACAGCGTGAAAGTGAACAGTGAAGCCGTTCCAGGTGATAGCATTTGTGATATCATGGTATTTATTTATTTGTACTCGTGGTCTTTTGGGGTACTTGATTCCCATTGAACAGTTAATTCTACAATGAGGGCTATCTTCCGAGATAGAGAGTAAAGAGTTATACCTGGAGGGAGGGCTGTACATCATAGACTTTCAGGAAAATTATACTGTTTATATCGGTAATGAACATTTCACCAGATGAAGAAGAATTATTTATGCGGTACTGCCGTTTGCTTGCAGATTTGCGGGTACGCGCTCCGATGACGTCCAGCTACACAGGTTCCCTCTGCGGCGGCTTGGTGGAACTGCTGCGGTATCTTCACAACTTCTCTTCCCCAGGCACTGCTCCTGCTAGAGAAACGCCCCCGCCAGGTGCTTGGAACCGAATCATCGGTGATCTAGTCTCGGATAATCTGTCCACCGCTGCTAATATGGTAAGCTGTGTAGATACAGTGCATTCTACATATTTAAAAATGGGACTTATAGAAAGTGTACTTAATTTCAGAAATACAACAATTTCATTATGATCCCTTTGCAACCTTTGTATTTATTTATATATACTGAGATGATTGTGGGGATGAGCATTTTTTTATTTACTTCCCCCGTGGACGAAATATAAGTTCTACTTAACGCAATTTACCAATGGACCACAGTTACCCCAAATATACAGTATTATATGATAATTTCTGATGCCGAAGTTACATGCCGATATGCATAATTGCCTCTGGCCAGGACTCGGAAGGGATCGCAAGTAATGAATGCCTGCCAAATGGATTTCTGGGTTATTGTGAATGAAATTTTTTGATTAACCAAGGAAAAACCAGGAAGAAATAATGTGCAAAATGCAGCAGAAAAGTGATTTTTGTTACAGAGAGATACAGAGAGTGTTGTCTGCACGGCTGAATTCCACCAATATAATCTGCGTAACAACAGCAGTAATATGTGGCCTACCCATAGAACAACAACTGATAAAAACGGCGGTTGTATCATCGCCGAAATGGTAAAATCCTCAATTACATGTTTGAACGTTTCGCAGATTTCATCATCCCGTTGGAGTATCTGGCCACACAATGTCACCAACGTCCAAACTTCTGCAGGACAAGTGGATTCCAGCTCTGAAGATCTTCATTTAATGGGTAAATTTAACGGTTAAACTGCCAAAGAGGTTTATGTCACTAACTGACTCACTAAGTGTGTTTTTTTTCTAAACCCGACTTTAGTTACAGTAATTTTTCAACCTATTTATTATTTTGAATGAATAACGTATGCAGCCCTATTATGAACACTTTCTCAGATCTTTTTTTTTGTTGCTCCTATTGGAGTATAGACAAACTTCTGCCTCTCGCGGCGATTCGTTCATATTATTAACATCATTTTGTAATTAGCCTCTCAGTGGCTCCTGCCAACAAGGGTCTGACAGTAACCTTCAAACCACTTTTAATACAGTTTATGTGGAACGACTAAAGGCAAAAAACATGCCACTATAAAACTTTCTCTTAATACAGAAAGCTTGAGATTGGGTTCTGGAGGTCAATTTGGATTCTAAGCAGTATCAATTTCCTGAAAGTCTCGGATGCACAGCCCTCTATCCACATATAACTCTGTACTCCCTATCTCGGAAGATGGCCCTTTTTGTAGAATTAACTTCCATGGGAATTAAATATCCCAAAAGACCATGAGTACAAATGAAATAATTACGATTACCTCGCAAATACCGTTACCCGGAACGGTTTCACTATTCGCCTTCACGCAGTGGTAGTTAACGCTTTTGGCCTCTCGGCCAAATCTCGGTTTCACCTCTAAGGATCTCGGTCTCTCCAGGAAAATTATTAACTCTTTCCTAGAAAAAATATCTAAATCCTCGATTCCGCATCTCAAATTCTATGGCTTCGAAGGGGGAGTGAATGGGCAGTAAGGTAAACGCCCATATGTGGCAAGACAGCTGTTCTAAACCTATCACAGCCGGTCATTAGTCCAGAGTTCACCCCTCACCCCCCAAAAGTGTAATAATACCATTATGATGGGCCTGACTGGTCGGTGAATTCCATGACAGCTCATTTTGTATTTCCTTACTGTCTCGAATACTGAAGTGACAGATTGTGGTGATAGTATCCTTGATCTTGCGCTGTGATTGAGGGGGAAGACTAAAAAAACTGGCATGATAAAATTCAAGTACTTTTCCTCGATCTTTTATTGTGCCTGTTCAAACCGGGCTGTATCTATAGACTACATAATGCCTGTGCTCGTTGCTTACTGTAAATTTTTAATTTTTTGCAAAAACTTCGATATTTTATTTTTAAAAATTTTAGTGTTGCAAGAAAAAAGTATTTAATGTTTTGACATTTTAATTTAATATAAAATTTATAATAGCAAAGAAAACCAGACCCTCTTCTGTGTCTGAGATTGGATTTATCAACCCAA
>JAOPUG010000037.1:15695422-15706636 GCA_027564375.1 Micropterix facetella | reverse complement strand
GACGTGGCCACCTTGACAGCAAATTGAATTTTCTTTAATAAACTCCATCAAAAACGGTTCTTCCGAGTACATTGTTCTATATCATTCCAATTATTTCCTACAGTCCAATAAATGCCATAATCACAGGATCAGACGTCAGCAGAAAAGAATATACAATTTTGAATTTATTCAAAATCGAGGTCGCATTTTATTTCTTCACCGTCCGTTTTCTTTGGTTAATTTTGATTTTGGCTGATTTTGAATAATATGCTTTTTCCTCCCTCATTATCAGCATTTGAGAATTTGGAAAGTTTGTTATATTGCCTGTTTATTATCGCTGTTGTAACTAATACTTTTTTGCAGTAGTATTTTCTCGATATTATAGAATCACAGCCCACAATTTTATTAAAATAAAAATGTATGTATTTTATGATAGATGTAACGAATGGCATGGTATTTGATAAAATTTTATTTTCCATCACATCATCTCATTGTTTTTTACAATTTGACTTTATCATCTCGTAGTTACGACGAGAGGAGAAAGTTTGGCATGCGTCGAAATGATTTGGCTTTTGGTTGTCGTAATAATGTGTATTTGAAATCGTAACAGTTTTGAAATTGAAGAGCACAGATGATCTACGGAATAACCAACTACGCAATTAGTGCAGTGTAGATTCTTGTTAAATTCGTTTATTTTATTTCGCACTCATCCATCAGAAATCATTTGTTTTTTATTTCGTTTTGTATATTATTACGTAGTGTCCGTCTGGTAAATCGTTGCTATATCGAGGTGTGACATTTAAAATAGGAGACTAGTTTTTTTAGTGTTGGAAAGTTTTAACTTGAAATGGCACTCTGAAAAAGTCGATACTTGGGTTAATGCGCTTAACTCTGAGTGTATAAATGTCAATTATATAATATTAAACCTGGATATAACAATAATTGCTTGCCCTTTTAGACATAGTTAAATTATTAAAAAAAATACTCTAGCTCAGTTACAAGAGAATGGCATTGTTCACATTAATGTACTAAAATCCATGATTCCTCAAAATCTGATGTCATTATGACTACGCTCCAAGCTATGGATGAAATCATGGTTTTATATAAAACGGTAGAGATGACTAGTCTAGGTTTTTAGTTAAAGTCTGATTGTCGGATGGCATCAGCGAATGAAGAACCAAAACGAATTGAGAACAAATAAATAATGAATACAAACGAGCGGCCATGTGATTCAACAACCGGAGTCGGGCCAATTATAATATTATTACACTTCTGTGGGGGATGAGCTGTGGCCTCCATACTAACGACAGGCTATAGTAGGTTTAGGACCACTATCTTGCAGCATGCGAGCGTCCACCTTACCGGGAGCGAATGGATAATTCCCCCTTCGAAGCCATAAAATTTGCAATGCGGAAATAGCAGTTTGAGATTATTTTATCTGAAGAAGTTGTTTATTTTCCAAGGCTTTTAAATTAGATCTTTAAAGATATTTTATTGAAGATCTTTAAAGAGATGAAACAGAGATTAACTGGCAGACGATGAGTGCATAATTCCATCACTTGAAGGTATACAGGGAAGCATTTGCAAGGTCGTTGTATTTATTTAGTCTGTACTCCATGATCTTTGGGGGGGTATTTGATTCCCATGGAACCGTTAATTATGCAATAATAGGACCATCTTTCTAGATAGGGAATAAAGGGGTATATGTGGATGAGGGGCTGTGCATCCGAGACTTTCAGGAAAATGATACTGCTTTTAGACCGAATCGACCTCTAGAATCAAGTCTGGAGCTTTCTCGATTATTGAGTAAGGTTTTGGAGTGGAAGATTTTGTTGCCTTAGAGCCTTCCCACACAAACTGTATTTGGGGTTTGGATGTTACAGTCAAAGTCTTGTTGCTAAAGCCTCGCAAATAACAGCAAAAGTAGTTGTACCGGCCTTGATCTAATGCCGACTTGCAGAGGTAAAATGTATGCAATGGGTATTGCATACATTTTACCTGGCGACAGAGGCGACATGAACTATCCTCTGAATAGCTCCAGCGAGCAAGGTTACTAGGGTCTGGAAGTGTATGCTGAAAGGCATTTAAACAAAATTTCAGCATCTCTGATCTCTTTAGACATACAACATTATTTTCCAGTGCATTGAAAGGGGCTATGCAAAAGTCCCCAACAATTGACCAGTCATTGTCACACAATGAAGGCAAATGTTGCTGTCATAATCTCCTCGCAAAAGTGACTTCTTCAGGTCCACATCGCTTATTGTTGTACTGTCATACCCCAGACCAGCGTCATTATAGCTGATTCCAGCAAGAAAAGTCTATGTGGGTTCGTAAATCATTTCATTCGCTACAGACACATACTGCTTGCTTCGATATTGTCGGATCCTTAGATCAGAATATAGGTTTTGCTTTTTCTGGAGTTTTCATAGAGCAGAGAGGATAGTTTTAGAGCTAGCTGTGTTTGGACATGAAGAGAGTTGGAGTGGTCAACCGGTTTGGATAGGCACAGATATGATTTTATACTAGCTGTCATCAGCACATCTAGGTGGGATAGTTGGATTAACACAAAATTCACAACACATCCATAGTATTCACAGACTGAAAGTAAAACTGTCTGCAACTGACCACAAAAAAATACATATAATCCAGTACCACTTCTTAAATGGGGGAGCGTCTTCATAATTTCATGATAAATTACAATGTCTCAATTTTAAAATGTCACACTTTGCACATTACTAAAACTAAGTCTAAAAAAATCCCATCGGACACTATTTTTTCTGTTAATAGCCGGTAGTGTTTACGATACGAAAATGTTGTCTCGTTGATGTTGAGCAGTTTTACTGTTTTCAGTGATTACTATTACTTGGGCAGAAAACGTTGCAAAACCAAATTTATGCACAATTGACTCGACCGACACGAATCCATAGGTAGGAAACACACTAGCACCCGATTATAATAATAATACATAATGATACCATAGACATGTGCTCTTTAATTTTCAATTTCTTTACTGTTTGCGCTTTCATTATTTGCATTTTTTTTAATTTCGTTTCGCAGTATGCCCTCTTTTAGTTTATAGATGTTGCTTATTTGTTTTAAATTAATAATAAATATCGTTAAACGCTTGCTAAGTTAATCATACATAATGCCATTTATAACATGAATCTAAAATCAGATGACAATTAAACGATTTAACAAATAATGCTGTTGCTTTTATTAATATGTATTACAATACTGCTGTTAATATCGGTTATTTAATTGTGACCGAACTGCAGTTGGATCACAACGTATTTCTCATTTTTTGTGTCAATCTTTCATTTCTCCCATCTGATTCTCGATTCGTAGCACAACTCCCAGTAGTCTGGAACCCTTAGCATATTCTATCGATTATGTGTGTGCAATACATTTCGTAACCTGCCGATACGATATTGTCTATTTGTACCCCACCCGATCCAGCAATTTCTTTTTTTTTTTCATATGTTGCAGCGAGTATTTGTATGACGCGTACGCGGACCGCGATAACATACCCCTGGCAAAGTAAGTCGCCGTGAGTTTTGGGTGGAATGATAAATGCCATATATACACTTATTTTTATTAGAGTAGCGCGCACTTACTCTTCACGAAACCTAGTAGATTGCCAATGCATGTCACGGTAATATTGCATGATACGAAGGTAATTGTGATTTAATTGGCTTAAGTAAGATAATGCGATCTTCTTTGTCAAATGAGCTAATTTTTTCTTTCGAAGCATCATCGAAATGGTTCAATATATTTAAATAATATTTAATAATAGTCAATGATATTGTTTTATTATTTGTGGCTGCATCTCCTGCCTAGGCCGATTACTTATCCTTTTTTGTATACTGCATACCAGCACTTGTTTATTTTGTTCGTAGTGGTGGTGGTGTTAATGATACTTCATAATATGTATATGTAAATAGTGCTGCTATTAACTCGCAAGAGGAAATCAGGAATTTAAAGGAAATATCAGAATTAATACAATGTTTTTTTTTTAATAGCAGTTATGAAATGAAGATGTTTTAAGAGAATTGTTATCCATAACAAACACGACTTATACAACGGTTAATTAAATCTGTGACATCTTTAAACATATGTAAATTGTTATAATCAATGGATTTTTTCTGATCAAGCTGGCGATACCGGTTGACTAAATCACGCTTTTGCAATCTTTGTCGATATCTCGAAAACCGAAAGAGTTATGCGCCCGGTATGTAAACATTTTTTCTCGGAACGAGCCACCCTATTTGCTCCTGCGGGATTAGCATTAAAATTCTGGATTACTTTTTACTGTATCGTTTGAGTAGTGTGGTAGTGTACACATTTCTAAATTGTATTTCAGCATGTTTTTTTTTGTGTGGATATTTTTGTTCTGTTGTAAACCCCGTTCCTCGTTCCCGGCCTCGCGAAATCGATCTGTTCTGATCCTCGGATTTTGGATTTTTGTCAAAGCGTAACGCGGATCGACTGTAATGATAAACATGCTTCCCCCACCCCTCCGATAAACGCAGCAGTTCCAAGCGGAGCACCCTCGACCTGGAGGAGAAGATCAAGGATTTCCACTTGCGAAAGTCGCTGAAGAAGTCCAAGAAGAGCAGCGACTGTCTGGTGTCCGCCGCGAAGGAAGAGTCGCATTCCTCCGTCAACTCGTCGACGCAGATGCTGCTGCAGAGGAACGACGATGACATCGCTGAGAAGCGGGCGCTGCTGGAATCCGGGCCCAAAATACCAGAGAGTGTGATCGAGGATCTCAAATTGAAACTTGAAGATAAGAAAGATACGGATGTGGAATCCGGTATCGAGGAAGAAGATTAAATTTACATTTTAATATAAAACTAGTCAGAGCTGCTAATTTTGATAGATTAGCAATTTTTTGGCACGAAATTTCACGCTGTCATATTTTTGAACAATATATTACTGTAACGATATTCGCATATTAACATGTAACTTCTTATAAGAAGGTATTATTGTCCAAGAATGCACTTTTGTACTTTTAATTTACAGTGTGTGGATAAATTTAGAAACTTAGAAAAAGAATGGCTAATTTTAAAACTATTGCTATAGTCTGGGCCTCCAAGTTTTGAAATTCCGAGAGGCAAGAAGATTTCGGCGGGTTAGGGAAGGGCAGCGAGAGGTATTTTCATTACAAGTATTTAGAGTAATTGTACTTATAAAATAAATAGAAAATACATGTTAAAGAATCAGAAGTAAACCCAGAAGTACAGCTCGTAGAAATAATACTGCAGGTTGCGATATGACCTGATTCATTCGCCAACATGCTGCCTTGGCGCAATTTCCTCTCAAGCTTTCCTTATTGATGAATGTTGACTTGCAGTGGCACCGGCCGCCAAACCTAGATACTCTTTTGTTTGCTTTTATAACCAATAGCGGGAAATCCCTACCTATTTTATTGATTGAATCCAACTATTTGCAAGGGCTGTTCAGAAGGCATAGACACAGTACAATATAAATATTTTATGTATTGTGTCAATGTTCCATCCATAGCCATAATCTCGCACAGGTTGTATGAAGTCGCGTCTTCATTATGCCGATTTATCTCAAGTTGCAAGGCTAAATGTCAAAGCTAAGAGTGATGTGGACGTTTTTGTCGGTTCGTGCCAGTTGGCAAAATAGTGCCAGACGGCACACCGACCCGAACCCGCCGATTGCCGGTCATAATCAAAGGAAGCCATCTGACAAGTGTAGTGGGGACGTGTCGTGGCCTTCGGCGGCCTCAGTTCATTCCCGGCCATCGTAGCGAACCCAAAATCGTCGATTCCGTGGTTTATGACTCGCTTGATCAACTAGTATTATGGCTGCAGCAGCAACGAGCGAGTCCTCGTCGGTATATATTGCGACTGTATGCCATTTCCAATATGGATGCAGTGAATTGTGTGCGGCAGCGGCGACTGGCTTTGCCATTTGACCTTGCCACTTGGAATATATCAGCATAACGAGGACGCGGCTTAAGGTTCGATAATAGGTAGGTAGAGGTTCGTAATGTTACCAAACCTTTGAAATAATAATACAAAGTGATGAGATTATTACAGACCGAATATATGATTCTGGTCCGAGGAACCTATCAATCAACGTACTACAATATTTTATAGTTTTGAAACTGTCAAGCTTANNNNGCTACACTACTTAATTATGCATTTTTTGCATCCGGCCAACGTGCAGCTGATCAAGGAGCGGAGAGAAGTACCTTGTCTCTCCTATATAATATCATTTATAGGACTGACACTCTCTCTTTGAACCTGTAAAATTTGAGATACGGAAATCGCAGTTTTACGTATTTTTTCTAAGAAGAAGTTGATTATATTACTGTTGGCAAGCTTCCTACCCGCTTTGTTAGGGTGAACAGTGAAGCAGTTCAGGCTGACGGTATTTGCAAGATCATGGTATATATTTAGTTTGTACTTGTGGTCTTTGGGAATATTTAATACCCACTGAACGGTTAATTCTACAATAGTCCGAGATAGGGACTGAAGAGTTCTATCTTGACGGAAGGCTATGCATCCGAGACTTTCAGGGAAATGATACTGTTTAGAAACCGAATTGACCTCTAGAATCCAGTCTGAAGCTATCTCGATTATTGAGAAAGGTTTTGGAGTGGAATGTAGAGACATCCTGCATAAACTGTATTAAGGGGTTTGGAGGGCACTGTCAGACCCTCGTTGGCACGAGCTACTGAGAGCCTAATCACCTCATGCATAACAGCAAGGACTTTGTCATGTGGTAAGTGTACCGGCCTTGATATAGTCAACTTGCAGCCAGGTTTAAATATGTCTTGTTATGCGAGGGGTATTGCTACAAAGGGGATATGATGTACATATCGCTGCATCACAGCATTGCTGCAAAATAGCATTTTGAAATTGTGGGATGTGTGCCCAAAGATTTTTGTAGGTGGCGCCATCGGCGAATTGCACCCAAGACCCTTGAGCCTAAATCGCCGCTGCACCCTCTAGCGAGAGAAAATGCCAGTAAACCTTCCGCAACAGGTAAAAATACAAAAAATGTTCTCACAAACTAGTTCTCGATTTATTCATACACTCTCACTTAGGAAATAAGGAAATATTGTAACCAAGCGTATCACTAATTTTATATTCAACAATCGTAATACGATATTATAATAATTGTGTAGTTCCAAATGTCTATTTTGTGGAACATTTTATAATTGTAACAATGTACAATGTGAAACATTAGAAACGTCAAAGGATTTAGCATTTTTATACATGGTGGAAAGTTAGATGACTTATGTTAAGCTTAAGCGCCCACCGGCAATATATGGAATTGCAACTGAGGCGAGTATTTATGCCACTGTATCAATCCAAAACTGTGTATTTGGCTGTCTTTAGTTTTTGAGTGAATCTGAAGTGGGGAAAAATCAACATTGTTGGTGGCGTTGATCCTTCAACGCCTCAGCGAATTCAGACTTACTAAAGTCACAATAGAATCAAATCTTTTCTACTCGATAAACGCCATTTTCAGTTCTTTGTTTTAAATGTTGTATTGGTGATATTTTACTTTCCAACATTGTATAATGCTCTCTTAGATTAAACTTTCGTTAACTTTTATACACAATGGATTTCGAGTCTGAAGTAACTGTCTATTATTAAGTTTATTACTAACGATTTAAGTTGTTCTATGACCACCGCAACGGATTTTCCACGGGACTATCAAAGTTGATTCAAGTTGCAACGGAAGAAATGTCTAACGGTACTTTTTCATTAAATATGTATCCTTTATTGCACCCATATGCTGTCCATTATATATTATTTATTTACATATTCTATGTAGCTGCATATGTGTTTTTACTATTCTGTGATCACTAACATGTTTGTTTATTATATGTACAATAGATTTATTTGATGGTTGTTGCATGATATCTACATATTATATTTTTGCATGCTTATTAATGAATAATTAAATATACTATATTGATTTTCGAACTGCATATAAAACTCCTTACTGCTTTCCCACGCGAAATTATATCAATTTAGCTGTTGTCTTGTCTTGTCATGTTGATTTTTAAACTTGCTAAATATGTTAGTCTGGCTTGCATGGTGCAAGAAAACCCGGGTCATTATCACAAAACTATATAAAAAACGATTTTTCATGAGTATCTCAATAATCTCAATTGAGCTTCGGACTGGATTCTGGAGGTCGATTCGGTCTCTAAACAATATCATTTCCCTGAAAGTCTCGGATGCACAGCCCTCCGTCCAGATATAACTCTTTATTCCATATCTCGGAGGATGACCCTTATTGTAGAATTAACCGTTCCATGGGAATCAAATATCCCAAATGACCATGAGTACAAATTAAATAAATACCATGATTTTGCAAATGCCGTCACCCGGAACGGCTTCACTATTCACCTTCACGCGGTGGAAGTAGGCGCTCTTGGCCTCCCAGCCAAATCTCTATTTCACTTATTTAAGGATCTTGGTCTCTCCAAGAAAATAATTAACTCCTCTTTAGAAAAATGGTCTAAAACCGCGATTTCCGCATCTCAAATTCTATGGCTTCGAAGGGGGAGTGTATGGGTGGTATGGTAAACGCTCACATGTGGCAAGACAGCTGTCCAAAACCTACCACAGCCGGTCGTCCACCGCTCAACCCCCGGAAGTGTAACAATAATATTATGATGGGCCCGACCTTGGTCGGTGAATTCCATGGCAGCTCCGTTCGTACTTACAGAGATGTAAAAGGAGTAGTTTTTTGTAATCCTTACTATTCAGTTTTTTTATTGAGAGACTAGGGGTCTTGCGTCAATCAAATTAATAAAACTTTCGATGTGGACTTTGATCTGGGTTTCCTATCCATTCTGGCGATATTCGCAAATATCTATTTTAACTATTCGTAGTTCTCGGATCATTTAACCGATTGTGGTTCAGTCGTCTTGATTCTTCTCTTCTTTCGTCTCCTAGGGGCGGCGGCTGATGGTGTAGCCACTACTCGATGTCCGGTATCTGAAGAGAAGCACCAAGTGTCCGGGCTGTGAAACACTCATGGTTTTCTTGAGAGTCCTCGATCCGCACCTAGTAGTCCACTCTCTAGTAAATTGAAGTCACAATTTAGCACCGTAAGCAATTGGTTAGGTTTCAGATAAGGGACTCCTAATAATTTTAACCTTTACATGTAGGCTCAATCGCAGTATTACTCTAGAGGACACTCGCACAAGATGTCAGTGTCATCTCATCGGTCCTCTTTCCGATGGCTGTGAGTTGCTTGTTGAGGGCCAGTATGTCCTGTCATTATTCCTGACACGGTTCTTATTTGGGTTTTGCCCATTTGAGGATGGTTGAGAACCACAGTATTAAGCTACTCTCAGCTACTTTTTGGCATTGCTCTTCTCATATGTGAACAGAAGACTAATTAATGTGGTCAAGCCAGTTTTTTTATTCGATTAAAAATGAAGTGGTTATCGCTGTCCTTTGCGCTGTTAATTAGGTTTTTTTGGAGATAGAGTTATTCTCATTACAAAAACTTTTTACTCTTTCAATTCTGTCCAATATGGCTTATTTGAAAATATGTTC
Organism: Micropterix facetella; assembly: GCA_027564375.1. NCBI lineage: Eukaryota > Metazoa > Arthropoda > Insecta > Lepidoptera > Micropterigidae > Micropterix > Micropterix facetella. The sequence goes on along the minus strand of JAOPUG010000037.1, from coordinate 15,697,097 downwards.
TTTTGAGAGTCCATTAATTATGTGAGGTGTTTTTATAAAAAAATGGAGAGATTTGATGAGATATGGTGGGACCCCCTCCTCCGCACGTGAGAGTTACCCTATTATTTTTAAATAATTAAATGTATTTGAAATGTTCATATATTTTCATTCATACCACTAAATATCTAATAATTGTATTGAAATACATTTGTGTAAATATATTAAATAATTTTGAACTCAATTAATGGATGACCCCTTTCCATGACAGGATGCCCCCTTTCCTTTCAATGTAAGTTGTCAAATATTGTTATTTTTCAAACTTCTAATAATGTTTAAGGTCATAGATTGGAAACAAAGAGTATGTCTTTATAGATACAGATTTAGCTTTAAACAAAGTACAGAGATAATAATAACGATACAAAGCATTCCTAATGAAATAAACAACATAAACTTTACCAGATTATATTCTTCCCATAGCATACCCTAGTTTGGTTGGATTAATATTTTTTTATTACTGATAAGTAACAATTGTTTTTTTTTTTTGCTTTTGTGCATTGGGAAGCTCTTTGAGGAGATTTCGTTGTCTGTTTGTCTGTCCGCCTGCAGTCATATTACTACAGTATAAATAGAACTACCAGTTAGTCAACGCCTTTGATCTATTGAAAATGTCGCCTCAGAATGATTCCCTTTCTGCAGGTAGTATAGGTATACCTACTAATTGTAAACAGATTCGATAACGTAAATAAGTTGCCTGATTAAATTGCATAACCCTCAACAAGCGCATCAAATCACAAAGAATGTACTGGGACCCTATGTCCCCTCCGCTTGTGGCTCCTCACCTCACGACTGCCCGAGTGGGGACATTCGTTGGCACACTGGTATTTACACTGTGATATTACGTTCCATTGTAACAGCCAAATTTAAATCTATCTATGTGGAATTTAGCATAGTCATAAAACTCATTCGCCTTTACCTGATCCAAAAATCAAAACTGAAAAATATTCTTTTATCTAATAACTTCAGTCTACACTTTCGGTGTATTCTCCATCTAATACTCGGACCTGTCGCTTTCGTGAATGGGCATTCGGCTCCTAAAAATAACCATTAGACGGTGCGGTTATTCAATATAATATGTTTCCGCAGTATTAATTATCAAAAACTTTGAACTTGAATATCTTAAAAACTAAAGCGATAACCTATATATTTTGTTCTATTTGTATCTTAGGCACATAAATCATTGTAATTCGTTTAAAAACTTTGCATTGACTATTCTCGAGTAGTTATAACTCGAAAACTACTTAAACAATTTTAATCGCGAAGAGCATATAACCGGCCCATCTATCAATTTAAAAAAAAGGGATTATGTTTTATATAATGTAGAGATTGAGAGGGCGAAACGCGGGATGTTTTTTTTTACCTAACCCACTTTAGTCGGGCATCATTTCGATGGGCTCATTTGGACGATTTCTGAACGCTTTCTCTTTTGTTTCTTTGTGCCTCTGTTTATGAGAAATCATCAAAAACATATAAAAAAGTACATCCTCCCGTTATCTACAAAGTTTTCGGTGCGATTTTTAGATATCACGATGAGTAAAGATCGGTATGGAAGTACTGGAGCGGTATTTTGCAATGTTGTTTTTTTTCCCCCGCACTGGGGCGTCGGAGAAGGGGGCCAAGCGAGGGGGCGGCGGGGGAC
>JAOPUG010000037.1:15674468-15684700 GCA_027564375.1 Micropterix facetella | reverse complement strand
CCCCCCCCCCCCCCCCCCCCCCCCCCCCCCCCCCCCCCCCCCCCCCCCCCCCCCCCCCCCGGGGCCCCATGAAAATCTCACTTCAACTTTTAAATTCAGAGAATATACATTATTATAATAGTTTAAACATTTTGTATTACAAATCAATCCCGGGCATAGACAATATTAAACAACCTAGATTTTAAACCCGTCGAAGATGATGGCCTTGCTGTTATACTTAAATATACAACTGGCAAATTTTATTTTTAGTTAATTCTTTTATTTTATTAAAACGGATATAATTAGTACGAAAATCAAACAATGTCATTTAGTTTATTCACGCATATATTTTAGTACAATTATTAGGTGTTTAGTGGTATGAATCAAAATACACAAACATGTTAAATAAATTTAATTAATTTAAAATTATAGGGTAAATCTCATGGGAGGAGGGGGGGGAGGGTCCCACTAAATCTCACCAAGGGGAAGGGGAGAGGCCCAATTTAAAAAAAAACAACATAATTAATGAACTCCCCCTAAGATGCATATTGCATCTACTAACTCTAAAACTACCCTACAAGCGTACAGAAACAAAAAGATCTGGGGGTAACAATATCCTTTGACCTAAAATGGGTGTTCCATATAGCTCAAGTTGTCAACAAACTAAAGTAAGATCTTGCTCTTATGTTGATAAAATGTAGCAATAATGCGTTCTTGCTCTTATGTGATCATTGATTGGTTAGATTGAAATCACTTTTATGATAGTGTAATTCTGAAAATACTGATATTTCACCTTAGTTAGTCGTAATGCTAACTTACGCTTTGCTTAAAAATACCTATTCATTCGTAAGTAAATTGTTTCTATTGAGGGCTGGGCCCAGAACTTCCCATTCTCCTTTATTTTCAAAACTTTAAAAGAATAATGTGAGATAGAGAGTAAGTATTTGGATGGAGAGCTGAACATCCGCAACTTTCAGGAAATTGATATGCAAAATTGAATCGATTTTCGAGGAAAATCGAATCGTAACCCTCTGACCTAGCGCGGCCAATATCAACCGCAATGGCAAGGTAACCTCTGTCTCTCATTCGCCCGATGTCGAACGAATCACACGCTGCGGGATACGGTACAGAGATTCTATCACCTTGAACGTACCCAGGTAGGCAGTGGGTGTTTTGTATAATAAAAGGAGAGTCAAAGGGTTAATCTGTGTACTTACAATTGCTTCATGAATCTTGATAGACGGCCTAGCCGATGCATAGAGCAAAAAGACCAAATTCACAACGATGCCAATCAGAATTCCAAGCTCCAACCGCACCAATAGACAAGAGAAAAATGTCACTAGAGCAGGAATGATATCGAGTTCTGAAATAAATAATTAAAAATAATAATGTTATCGCACCTTTGTAAATCTGAAAGCTGTAGACAACTCACTTTTCGTTTTCCATATAGGTTTGATCAGATGGATCTCGACCATAAATACGACCGCTGATATTATCACAGCCGCTAGCGTTGCTTTGGGAATGTAGTAAAAGCACGGAGTGAAGAACTGTAAGCGAAGGAGAAAGAGGCTTTAAGTAATTTGGCTTCTTTCCGGTTGCCGTTTATGATATTGAAGCCTTGCAAAATTTCCCCAACCCTTTCCATGGTTCATCCACTTTCCATCGTTCCTACTAGCGATAAGTCATTCCAGCCTCTAGTTAGACGGAACCCATTCGGTAGCCATTCTAATAGCAAACAACAGATCCAGAAGAGCGAGCTCTATTAGCGAATTTAAACCCGTCGAATACTGTGCCAACTAGCCATTCCATTCCGAGGAGACGCCTACCTTCTCTGGCTTCACCTCACCGACATGTCACTGCACTCCGAGGAGCCGGTCACTAGAGCCCCATCTCGTGGGCCTAATGGGGCCGGGTAGCTCGGGTCATAAGACCAATTTGTCAACACGGTCAACCCGACTCACAGCTCAACTCTCACTAGCAGCCTCCCCGAAGAGGGCCTAAACCGGTGAATCTGCTATGCGTATAGTAGCTGATCAGGGGGAAAACCTCGGTCGGGCCTAGACGGTTAATATATTGGTTGGATTACCAGCCTTGCTCAACTGACAAATAGCCGGAGGGGGGCTCTGGAAGTGTAATGCGACCAATGACGCAGGGGTAGATTTTGACCTGCTGTCACCTATAGAAACGACCCATTGTCCACCCAATCTCGGGTAACTTTCCGAGTAAAAGACGCCACAGGTCTGCAATATTTCTGAGTTAAGGAATACCGCGTTATTACAGTAGGTAGAGGTCGCGCAAGCGACTTCGAGTCCGAAACCAAACGGGTGGATGGAGAAAGCCGTCTAAATTTGGGAGCGAGGGCACAAGGATACCCCACTGGGTTTGAAAATTCCCAGTGCGTTGTGGTAAGGCGTAGGACGCTTGCGGGCAGTGAGAGTAGTTGGATACTTGGATTGTTTTATCAAAAAAAATCTGCATTCATCTCGAGGCGTTATTCGATAAGAGTACGTTGAAACGCCTCGGGGTGGCGGGTTCGCCCGTAGAATGAATCTTAAATCCAACTATATGCCTCGTCATGCTCCTCTGCAGTAAACAGAGAATCGGTCATTCCGATCTGTCTGAGTGTGTCAGTCTGAATATTTCCCAATGATAAGAATAGAGAAGAAGTTTATCGATTAGCGAAATTATATTTGATATCTTGGGTTACTATTAGCAGGCAAAAAGAACCCGGAGTTGTCAATACAAATTATGGAGTAGGAAGCGGATTTCTTTCAGGTAGATAGATGGTTGGGGTTGTGAACCCAGGTGCACCTGCAATGACCCATCAATAATTCCGCTCTAAGGTAATAAGAACTCTTAGGTATAGATAGAACTTAGGTATAGATTTTTTATCTACTAATTCCTACCCTCTCCCATCCTCTACTGTATAAGTGAGGGCTAGGCATGAAGATGAAATACGGCCATATCGCGTGAGATTCAATCGATTAGTAAGTAATGTCATATTGCGACGATACCATTGTTTAATTATTTTAAAGTAAGGTTAAATAAAGTTATTAATAAAGTGGTAAGTCTACTCGAGATCAGGTCTATAACCCCTACCAGGGGAGGGCAACCCGTATCTAAAGAAAATATGTGGCTAGATAGTATTTGTAACTACATTTTAGTGTAATTCATTAAAAAAAATATTGAAAACTAGGAGCTCCTAGCCTTTTAACATTATTTCGCTTAGGCGGCAGCAGCGACATAACTGTTGATATTCTTTGTTACTAAGGACATTATCACCCTGTAAAATGGAAAGTATAAAGACGTCCGTTTTTATAAACATTGACAGTATAGGCTGGTCGATTGTAATCATCATCATTTCCATCATAGGTTGATAGAAACTTCTGCCATTATTATTCAAAAATCAGAATGTTCTTTATACAATTTGGTATTTTAAGCCGAAAACCCGTTTCCATGAGGTGGTGAATCAGTCAAGTTTAATTTAAATAACTAGTATTCGTAAGCCAGGGAAATATTGAAAACCACTGGACTACTCTACTAACCTGTAAAGACAGTAGTACCAAAGCTCCCGTGTACAGACCGCCAGCCGTAGTTTGGACACCGCTGGCATGGTTGACTGCTCCTCGGCTTAGCGCACCGGAAACGGGCATGGATCCCACAAATGACGAAGCGATGTTGCTTAATCCCAATGCTATCATCTCTTGGGTAGCGTCAACGGTGCCATCTTCCGAGAAAACCTGCAATTTGAACCCTTGTATATGGTAAGTCACAGGATGGTTCTGCTGAAAAATATTTTAAATTCAAATCGCTATAGTCAAAACCTGTGTTGGATTTCCGGCATGGGAAAATTACCTTCTTTGTGTATTTCCTAATCGTCATCCTCATTTATTTTTTTACAAGCAATTTTAAAGACTACACATAATCCCAATATGTTGTTTGAAAACTAACTTAAGGAAGTTAAATCTATCCAACATAAACATTACAAAAACAGTTCAGGAAATAAAATAAAAACTTATAATTTAAATGAAGAAAAATTCCGAGGTTTATTTTCAACTCGGCTGGATAGTAGAAATATATCCTACATCTGGCGTAGTCGAGAATAGGACATTTAAATGCCGAAAGGTCTTTCTGTAGTTTCTGCCATTTTTATTGAAACTTTATTTACATAGAAAATAAGTGTCACAGAATTAAAATCACACAATTTACACAGAATTTAAATAACATTTTTTTAGCAAACTGATAACATTTGTTTCGTGATTAATAATAGTCGTTATATCGAAAAAAAATGTATTTGTATTAAAAAATAGTGAAACGTTTAAAACCACAGAGTAGAAGAGAAATCAAAATTTGGCTACAGTATAGAAGATTTTGCAATAATAAATCAATGAAATAAAAATAAAAAAATCCTTGAGAGTTGTAGGTATAGGTAGTTGTAGGTATTACTTGAGTTATTTTATGTCTGAAATGTTAGGAAGGATTAAAGCAGAGGTACCCAAACTTTTATGTCTCATAGACCACTTGCTGGTGTTTTTGTTTTAAGTAGACACCTGCCTGCCTAATATTGATTTTAAAACTTGTTAACTTCAAATATGTTTTTGATAGCTGACTGCTGCACATTTTGCTAGTGTACAATTGTACATGATGATGTACAATTTTTATTCATACCTTTATTGAAAGACACTTAAATTTTGCGCTGCACATATTCATTTAAGTTTTGTTACAATGACACAACGTTGGTATAACAAAAAAAGGACACTCAAATTATAACATGGTAGTTTTTGTAGGTTTAGGCTTTATATTTATTTAGTTATTTGCTTAATATGATATGATGTTCAGTTTTAAAGCTCGCCCTTTAATATTGATAGATATTTATTGTATTTCTGTGCATATTGTCTGGAGCAGAACTATAATCTGACCTGTAAATCTGTATCTTAGTTCTGAAGGAAAATATAATACCTTCGCAAGTGCGATATCCTCCAATAGTGAGAGAAGCGGTACCACAAATACCGCCGATCCGAGACTTGATGCCATTTCTATAAAATTAAAAGTTGTGTTGCCAACCGTCGTAGAAAATAATGGCGGCTCTAGAGGTGGTAAGCCTGCTTTAACTGTACCTGAAAAATAATTAGGTTTCTTATCTATTCGATGGGGATGTTCACTGCCATTTTATCCCACTAGAGGGCGTATCGGCAACAGTTCCTGTAAGGTGTGTGAAGGATGCACCTCCTAAAAGTGTATCCGTACAAACCATGAGGATTGAGGGAGAACATAGATAAATTAGTGAAAACATTGCGGTTTGTAGGATGAGCAATGTTGCCAAATGATTGGCACATTTTCTACCAATAATGCTATTTCATATGAGGATTGAGGGAGAACATAGATAAATTAATATAATGTATCTGAGGGAGAAAAATAAACACATTGCGGTTTATAAGACGTGCAGTGTTGCCAAATGATTGCCACATTTTCTAGTAATAATGCTATTAAAAACTGAAAAAAAAATCCCATAAGTTAAAATATCTAATACTCTAATATCTAATATAAATTATTTTAAGAAAAAATTCTAGAAAGTTGCCATCTTTTCGGATTTTTGACAGTTCAGTATTATAGCAGAAAATGTGACAGCTATTTGGCAACACTACCCGTCCGTCGAACTGTCGTGTTTTCATTCTTCTCCCTCACTACTAATTATATATGTGTTCTCCATAAATCCTCTTACATTGAACCTTGTACGGATGCGTGCTTGGGCGATGCGTCGTTCGCTTCACACCATTCAGGAACATTCGCCTGTTATCGCGACATATTAAAAAAGCTCTACACACATTCCCATAGATATCTCGATGAGTTCTACAATTGACGACAATCCTGTGTGTCAAACAGCAGATGTACCTACTAAGTTTTTTGTCACTTGGTACACTTGCTACCATATCTACATAATATAAAATGTAACTCCTGTCTGTCTGTGTGTTAACAACTCGAGAACTAATGTACTGATTTCAATCGAGTTTTCCTATATGTAACTTGCCTATAACATCAATTATAGGCTAAACAAGATCAAAATCGGTAGCATAGTTTCTGAGGTATCATATCAGGTTGAATATCTCAGGACTAAAGCGATGACATATATTTTTTTTTATTTCTATATAGAAATCGTTAAACAAAAATTTAATTTAAAAAGAAACTCATCAATAAGGGGTCGTTTACACACAAACCAGCGAAGTCATCATCTCCTTAAGGATATGTATTGAACTGCTTCAGTACTGACCACTGCTACGCCATTCGTGCTCAGATGACTCTTGCCACCTATTTAAAATCTACTGGTCATCGTCATTTAAGCATTGTAATTATATAGATGTATCATTTGCTTTGCCTAATTCCATTGTGCAATGCACTAACATCAGCAGAAAAAATAATAAGCAAAATTAAATGTCAACAACACAGACTTTGATGCGGGTTGAGCCGCGGGTACAGTTTATCACTAGCTGGAATATCCAAGGCCTGGCTCCAAATAGTTTATATTTCCATGATACCAATGCTTCTTTTAAGGCCTTTTCGAGATACACGGTCTTGTTAACCTTGGCATCTGAAAGACGATGTTTGGCAAAGCCTCACCCTCGTGCAAACACTTCACATGAAGTAGAAAAGGACAGCCCTTTGGCTTTTTTGGATGTCAAAGTGACGAGAAAAAGTGACAATACTCTCGAATATACAGTATATCGGAAGCCCACACATATGGACAAATATTTGCATGTGAGCTCACACCATCGTCCCTACCATCTATGTTCAGTGCAAGCATCGCTCGTGAATCGAGAATGCGATCTATACGACGCTGAGCATTTTCCTTAGGAAAAATGGTTACGGAAAATATGACACACACACGATCCAATACAGACGAAACTTAGAAACCGACCAGGTCACAAGCATTCTTACCATACCTACACCAAGGACGTGACAGATTGAATAAGTAAGATGCTAACCAAATTTGATATAAAACCGATCTTCAAACCGACCCAAAAGGTCCGACCGACCGCAAAGCGGGTTTCACCAGATTAGTCCCTCTTCAGGGAGGCTGCCGGATGGGAGTTGAGCCATGAGTCGGGCTGACCGGGTGTAACATATGGCCCAAGCTACACATGCCCCATTAGGGCATACCCTTTCATCTGATACCCATGTCGAAAGGATTTTAGAGAGAAAGTTAAACCACCATGTTGCCGCCATACCATAATATTGAATATACTGTATTGTATTGTTTTCAAAACCAAACATGTGTGCAAAATTTCAACAAAATTGGTTATCGGGAAGTTAGTTTAAAATCCATTGCAAAATCTGTACCGAACAGACAAACAAGAATGCGGGTTAATAAAAACGTAGTAGAATAATAACCATTGCTTTTTGCAGTCGCATAAACACAAATGAAAAAACCTCGGTACAAGCTTCGGCCTAGTTTAATATAGGTAACTTAAAATGGAAACTTTAAAATAATACATTTGTCCAGTTCTAATTCTAATTAATACGGTAATGTGCATACCTGTAAGTACAAAGGGGACCATATCATGTTGTTCAAAATAATATGCCATCGCCGCACACACTACAACCGCTAAGATATTCCTTGTGGTCGACAGCAACCATAAAGCTTTCGAAGTTATCGAATGACATCGGCTGTCGGTTTGACTCGCTGTATTATTTTTATCACCATATTGGAAATCTTTAACTTTCTGTAATAAAAATGATAATTAAATATAGATAAAACGTTTTAAGCTACAAGCTTTTACTCCCATATATTTAGTCAACCAAAATCCGCCCTCAATTTTGAAATATCCTAGATAATGTCACAGGTCAAGCAAAACTGAAAAATTACAAAAGTTCGATAACCAATAGTTTTTTTTTTCAATTTCTCGGTGGATCGAATGGTGCATATTTCATAATTACTTCGGCCACCATAGTGGCCAAGTCTTAAAATCGTGCGCGAAAAATGTAAGTATGGATGATAACTCCAGTAAATTGCGTCCGATTTAGAAATATCTTTTGGCAATCGATAGTTCTGGCTAATCCGCAGACCCCGGTTCATTTTCGTATGTGGTATGTGCGTCAGACGGTTTGTGTTTATTGTAATCAATAAAATAATAAAATTAATTGATGTGTCACTGGGTGAGAGCTGAAGTATCAGGGGAACATAGGCACTGCGGCGGCGCTTTTACACATGATTATGTCATTCGCCACGCCTCAGAAGCCCTCGCGAGAGCGAGACACAATGCTGCGTCGGCATTGCCGGGCGACTAGTGTTCCGCGAGCCTCGTCATCTCATATGAGCGCCTAATAACGACGTGGGGAAATGACTAGCCACGTGTTTAGATAGATAAAATTGATGATGAAGATAGATAATTTTTTTTAAAAATCGGACTAGTTTATTCGAGGTATCGAGCATAATAACAAAACCTTGCAGGATTGTAAGAAGACTTGGCCCCCTCGGGAGGAGGGGAGGGGGGAGAAGTAAATGTTTCAACTAGGTATAAAATATTATATTAATAGTTAGATAAAGGTTTAAACTTACCTATGAATAAAATATTTATTTAATAATTTTCATATCTTATGACTAATGTAGGCGGAGGAATATCGATGAAAACGAGGCTTTATGTGTTTAATATTATTATGATTTTTTAAAATAACATATCCCTAAAATAACTTCTGTCACTCCCATGCATATTCATAATGGAAGTGACAGGGTTCTTATTTAAGAATCCCATTTTCCCCAAAGAATAAAAGTGTGAAACCTAGACTTCCAACAAGACACGACGACTCCCTTCATGCGGTGAGTAATGGCATTGACGAAATCAGATTAGTCAGTATATGCCATTGGGCCATATATTTTACAACAGACGGAGTGCTGTTATAAAATTGTTAAACCGTTTTATATTTTCTACAGCAGTATAAAAAATATGATTAATTTTTCGCGAAAAGTTTCAATTGAAAATTAATCTAAATAAAAAATCTATTGTGATACTGTTAATGTTGTCCCTTTAGGTTTTGAGATATCAATCTTTGAAAATTTGAAATTTGTCGTTATATCTTAAAAAAATGATAATCGATTTTGATTCACGGCACCTTAAAATATATGGATGTAAGTAACCTATATATAGCAAGAAATCCGATTGAGATTAGCTGAGCGATTTTCGAGTTATTCTTCATCGTAAAGAAAGTAGAATATATAGACAGACATACAGAAAAGTGGATATACGTATGATCCTCGTGTAAACTTTATCCAGTATCCTTCGCCTCCCTATCCATGGGCTTACTTCAAGAATACATTATGTCAGAAAAGTTGTGTTTCGACTTAATGATCCAGTTTTATCAGAAGAAACATCTGCTGTATACAAAAACTCACTAAATCATCGGTTTCTTAATTTCTAAGTTCGTGGACCTAATGAAATAACTTTACGGTGACCGCTCTCAGTTATAATTCTGTTCTATATAAATCCATTAAGTCGACTTAGTGCGTTCATATTACAAACATTATTAAGGCTAAATAAATAGAAATTTGTTTTAATAATTGCACAAATTCGACTTAACGCGCCGTCGTTGGCTAAATCAAGAAGAAAGATTTGCCAAGCAAAACACCAGCGGAAACTAATACACCGAAAGCCTATTATTGCTTACTAGTAGATTCCATTCTTACGGCAAGCGAAACACAAGCGGGAGCCGATACACCGAAAGCGTATAAAATATTGCGCAGAGATACCATTCTCCTGAATTCCCGCATTACAAATAATATCCTTTTTTGGTTTTTTGAAAGATTATAACGAAAAAATAAAAATGATGCAAAATAATGCGTAATCATATTTTAATAATTTATACATAATATAGTTTCAAATTGTTTGCCCCTATATATTCTAAGAAAAACGGAAATTACAAAAAGATGATGACTTCAGCTTTTATTTATTTTTATTAAAAAAAACATCATAAAAAAAGCATCACAATACTAAAGATTAAGAAATTGGCTGTAAGATACATTTTTTTTAATGCACGCGAAAGTCATCTAAATTTGGTTGAAAATGTCAGTTTTTCACTGTTTGAGATAGGTGTTTATGCAGACTAATCAGAAAGAAACAATTAAATCAACATCTTTAGAAAAATTCTAAAAAATATAGTAATATTTGTATTGTCAAATGTACTTCAGTAATAATTGAATCAGTTATATTCATTTAAGCACATGTCCAAAATGCTAGGTTTTCAGGAGAGACAAATAACTGTTT